>JALIZH010027296.1:0-19800 GCA_030522465.1 Rhipicephalus appendiculatus
GACATGCGGTGCAAACGATGAACGACGGAAACGTTCCCTGTGTTAATAGCGTAAAGAAACACGGCCTGCCGAGCCATTTTCTTTAATCAAAGGCTTCTTGGCACACGCTGAAAAATACTGACTAAACTTGCAGCGAAAGAAAACAAAGAAAAAAAATGCCCCCCACCTCCCTGAAGGGAATCGTGAGGAAATGCGAATGCATTTCGCGCGCGCTTCACTCCATTTATATATACGTGCGAGCGAGCGGACGGGAGAGTGGGGCGCAGGGAGGAGAGACAGCGAACGGCGAGAGAAGGAGCGGCGAAGCACTGCACCTACCCTCTCCTACACTCTCTCCACACACGCGGGAGCTCCGCCGAGCTCCCGCGATGCGAGCGCCCTCACACAACAGAGCGCGCTCCTCCTCTCCACTCACTCTCCGCTACTCCGCCCGCCCCACCTGCTCCGGTTGCTAGGGGCGAGGATAAGCGCGCGCGCCCGCAGCTGTTGCTATGGGAGAGGGAGTGAGAGCGGAGAGATAACACCTGCCGGCGCGCGGACACCTCCTAAACCTATCCTCCTCCTCCGCGGACAACGCCGGATGCCTGACATAGCCCGACTAAGAAATGCATTCGCATTTAAAAGCTCACAGGGTCCCTTTGCATCTGCCTCACTCGACTCGAAAGCCGTCTTCTTATTTTTCTTTTAAGTTCACGTATCACGCTCCCCCCCCCCCTCCCCTCATCGAAAGTGTTGCGAGACTAATGTGGTTTTGCAAAGCCTCTAAGATCAGAGGAATTGGAAGCTTTCTACACCTCACCTTGTTTGCACTGACTCCGGGATCGGCCCCACTTCGACCAACCAGTAATATCACGTGATGACATCACCATGTGACGTCACAAATTTCGGCTATCTGTGACGTCATGACGTCGTATGGTGACGTCACTGATGATTCCCTGCATCACTCGTGATGCCGCCGCCCACGTGGGACGCCAAGGCGGCACGCCGACCGGTTGTCGCGTTCTGTGGGGCATCTAAGGCTTTAGCCTTAAAAGTAAAAAAACCAACTTGCTCCGGCTTACACGTTCTATGCACGGGCTCTGGTTCATGGCAACTTCCTTTACACTTACGAGCATCAAATGCCTCCTTAACAATTTCTGTAATCGCAATACTTAGATAGTTCATGCGCTGATTAGCGATAATCTTTTAGACTTCTCTATACAAGATTTTCATTTAGTGCTCTAAGAAGAAGAAGAAGAAAAAAAACGTCTCCTCTTGAGCCGTATGTGCGCTGGCTTAATACTTTCACTCGTCGACTAACGAACGCCACAACAAAGAACACAACACTCGTCGGGTTCAACCGTTGTTATCTGCTCACTGCCAGAAGCTCTCCCTTTTCTACGCTTCCTTTCCTCTTTTACAAGTTGCTTGGATCTTCGATTTCGCTCATTTGGCCGGGAACTCTCAACTCGTGGGAAAACTACCGTTGCCGGTGTCTAGATTCGTGTCGAGTCTCCCCTTTCCAGTGACTGTTGATGCTATATAGGGTCACGGCCGTCCAACCCGCGGAAGCTACAGGCGGTGTCAAGTGGGCCGTGGAGATCCGTCCGTTACAAGCTTGGAAGCGGACCCGCAATCGTGTCTCACCGAATGAGCTGAAACTTTCTTCGAGTGGGACTGGATAGACACTTCAAGCTGCACAAGAAGAAACACTCGTTTGCCGAGGGCCTGAGGGACCTTTGCGAGGGATCGCTCGTCTACTCGAAAAAGAAAAAAAAGAGTCCGGCCAATCATTTCAACTCCCAAGAAATCTTGGTTATTTCCAAGATGGAGAGGATAATAAATGAAGAATTCGTGGGCTGTACTCCTAAAGAATCATTTGTACAAGTAGCCTGGCTGTTTTTTTTTTTGTTCGCATGAGTTGATACAGTTCACGTGCGCTGTTGTGAGAAAAGAAAAATGGAATCATCTACTTGGCCTTCGTCATTACAGTGTCATTATTTCGTTCCCATTGACGAAAGAAGGGGAATTCGTTCGAGAAGATCGTTTCTTCGTTTGACAAAACCAAAGTAAACAAAAAAAATTAATATAATAATAATTGATGGAGTATAGCGTCCGAAAACCACGATATGGTTATGAGAGACGCCACAGCGGAGGGCTCCGGAAAATTTCGACCATCCTGGAGTTCTTTAACGTGCACTGGCATCGCACAGCACACGGGCCTCTAGCATTTCGCCCTGCATCGAATTGCGACCGCCACGGGCGGAATTCGAATCCGCGACCTTCGGGTCAGCAGCCGAGCACCGTAACCGCTACACCACTGCGGCGGACGAGAAAGAGTTAAGCCAAGGAAAGTATAGGCGACGTTGTTCACTGTTGTTTTTTCCAGTGTAGCAATTATGACGTAAACTGAAATGAAGTTCCGTGGACGAAAAAAAAACACCTTTACTGTCGGTGGAAATCGAACATAAAAACCTTTAAATCACGCTACCAATGCTGTAGCTATTGAGCTACGACGGAAAGCGATGCCCCGTGAACTTTGTAGAGTGCTTCCGTGTAACCCCTGGGAGTGTTTGTCAGCGCCACTCGTAGCCAAGGCGAGTTTGGAACATTCAATGTAAGATTTCGTCAAATTTAATCTAATGCTGCTGTTTCAAGGCAGCGAAGTTCTCGCCAATGAGAGCGTATATATATATATATATATATATATATATATATATATATATATATATATATATATATACACATAATGAAAAGGAAAGGCAGTTAAGTTAACCTGGTACTAGTGACCAGTCTGCTACCCTGCGCAGGGGTGGAGAATTGGGATTTGGAAAGAGGAAAGAGGGAGATATAAAATTAATAGGGAAGAAATTTCACCGACGCTTACGATACTGCCTGATGCGAGTTCTCACCGCAGGTTCGTGTTGGGCACAAAGCCAACTGTGTTACAAGTTTTGGCTATCCGCACTTGTAGCAAGGATAACATTCGTTACACATTGCCACAGAAACTGCCAGCGCTCGAGTGCTACGCACGCCACTCTGTGCGTTGCAGACGTCCCGAACCAAGCGAAACGCCGACAGCCCCGTTACGACAAGCGAAAGCCAGCCGCAGTGCACGTGCCAGCCCTGCGTGCGCACGAGCTCCGACAGAGGGGCCAGCGCGCGTGACGGAGGATGAAAACGAGGTTAGAGGCCAGTGGCTCGGGATATCGACAGACTCCGCGTTCGCTCTCTTTCGTCCTCGTTCCATTTCTCTGTTTCGCCGCCGACGACAGCCAACAACGGCGACGCCGCTCATCCACTGCGCTCTAAAAATCACACGTACACGCACAAATAAGTAAAATCACGACAATCACTGCTCCCTGTAGAACGGGATAATTCTCAGCCATAAGTTACAGGGTGGCACGGGTGCGCTCCGTCTCACCCATCTACCCTCTCTTTCCTCCTAACCCAGTCCGCCGCGGTGGATTAAGGTGCTCGGCTGCTGACCCGAAGGTCGCGGGTTCAATCCCGGCCGCGGCGGTCGCATTTCGATGCAGGCGAAATGGTAGAGGCCCGTGTGCTGTGCGATCTCAGTGCACGTTAAAAAACACCAGATAAGCGAAATTCCCGGAGCCCTCCACTACGGCGTCTCTCATAATCATATCGTGGTTTTGGGACGTAAAACCCCAGATATTATTATTATATTCCTCCTAACCCATTCCAACCATGAAGTGGTCGACGGGAAAACAAAGCCGGCAGCTTGCGTTAAAAAATATTCACCGCCTTGTTCCCCTCATGCACAAGCAATCGTAGTGTTCATTCACGTTGTGTTTGTTGAACGCATATGAACTCAGCTGAAGCTCATTAGCTCATTTCATAAGGCACATTTTCTATGGAAAAGAAAACGACGTTTCATAACAACGAATCTCTTTTGATACTTAATAAATGAAAATGGAACGTTGCTCCACACAAAAGCGCTATTCCGAAATCAGCATAGTGGGATCTTACGTAATTCTGCTTTCATGTCCTCGCTGTTTCGAATATTCTGTAAAAAAAGAAGAGTAGCCGGCGCTGTCTGTGTAAAAGAAAAGCATTACTTAAGAAAGGAGCGTGGAATTTCCAACAAGCACCAGACTAACTAGGGTATATATCTTTATTACCTTAGTACGTCTAGTGTATGTTGTTATTTTCAGTCAGCTCCCGTTTGGCTTGTCCCATGAGCACTAACAGTACCTCGTACATTAAAAGCTATACGTGTGTCGTTTCCGGCTCTTACGTGGAAAAAAAGAAAGAAAGAAAGAAAGAAAGAGAAAAAGAAAGAAAGGAAGAAAGAAAGAAAGAAAGAAAGAAAGAAAGAAAGAAAGAAAGAAAGAAAGAAAGAAAGAAAGAAAGAAAGAAAGAAAGAAAGAAAGAAAGAAAGAAAGAAATGCACTTACGTAATCGCTGCCAGGCAACGAGAAAAAGAGCAAACCAGCGTATTCTATAAATAGCGGGCCTCAGAGACGCACGTGGCGCGTTAATTAACGCCGTGCCAGCTTCAACACACCAGAAGAAAGAACATCAGAATGGGACTGCTGCAAATACATGTTCCGCAAAACAGCATATAAAACAAAGGTTGTCTCAAAGCGCGTGAAGCGAACGAAGAACACAAAATAAAGATAGCGACCGAGCATAACCGCGCCGGATGAGCAGGCGAGCGAGGCTTTGCGAACGTAATCCCGCGAGTACGCACACAAAAACAGAACCATGTCGCAGCGTTACCGACAAGCGTCGTCAACGCGCTTGCAGCGACGACGTCAGCGCACGAGCGAGCGCGACAACGTGACGCTAACGAACGCTAATCGCCCCAAACATGGCCTATTACCGAAACCAGAGCAAACCTTTTGCTTCTTCCTAACCTCAGGCAAAATGTCAGCCTCTGCCACCTTTCGTTCCCTTCGCCCCAAGCCCCCCCCCCCCCCCTCCACCCCCCTTTTTTTTTCTTTCTCAGGTGTGAGCGTTCGTGTTCATGGTTAGGCTTCGCTATCTTTTTATGTTCGGTTGAAAGCAAGGAATGAACATTGGATCAGACGGGGGAGAAACGTTTCATTAATTAGTGTGGCTAGGCTTAAAACTTGACGCTGTAGGTAAACAGTAGTGATTAAAAGTGTGCAGGCGGTTCGGGTGAAAAGGCGACAGTTCTACGACGTAAAGCTGGCAGGAAATGTGTACTAAGCATCGCGCGAATCGTCGACAATGTCGACGAAGGGAAATATATGACGGAAGACGATCACTCTTGTGCTCTTGTGCGACTAATTAAAATATGGGTAAAGGTGAAATATACTCTGACACTTGCTCTATCAGCAGTATGTTTTTGCCTCTGTCCTTGGGATAGGTTTACCGAACTTGCTCTATCAGCAGTATGTTTTTGCCTCTGTCCTTGGGATAGGTTTACCGAAGTTGGAATGTCAAATGAAGTCGAAAGGAATACGATTCAGCTAACTAAAATTTTTCTTCACAGAGAAAATCAGTCAAGGCCTTACTGAACTTTTTGCGTGGCAGTGGCCTATTGAATAGGCTATAGCACACCGCCCTCTTTTTTTTCTCTCTCTCTTTTTTTTTATTCGCGCGTCTACTTTCCTCTTCGCTTTCCTTTTCCATCTTTCTTTTCCGTTTCCCCCCTCCCCCCTACTGCAGGGTAGCAAACCGGATGCTACACTTCTGGTTAACCTCCCTGCCTTTCTCTATTTTTTATTCTCTCTCTTTTTTTAACAGAAAAAAAAAATTGAGGAGCTTTACCCTACCGCGAAACGGTTAGATAGATAGATAGATAGATAGATAGATAGATAGATAGATAGATAGATAGATAGATAGATAGATAGATAGATAGATAGATAGATAGATAGATAGATAGATAGATAGATAGATAGATAGATAGATAGATAGATAGATAGATACGCCAAAAGTGCCTGCAGTACGCAAAGAAATGCTTCGCATTTAAAATAAAATAAAATAAAACTGGCTATAGTAAGGCGGCTCACAGTTGACAGTATTAACAATAAATCAATGGGCAAGCAATAGTAGGAACATGTCAAGTTCTAGTCACCAAGTTATATAAACAGGTTAGGGAGGCCAATCAATGACCGATCATTCAAAAGGCCTTGAGCTGTTCTGCCGCCACTGCATTGGAGTAATAAAGGCAGTGCAAACAGCAGAAGCACCTATAGCTTTCTAAGACGCCCCATTTGTTCCGGATGTGGCGGTTCGCACGCCCCGCGGGCATCGAGCGCTCTCAGCCCTCGGGCGCAAGAGAGAATTCAACGAAGAAGGTCTCGGGGTCTGCTTTTCGTTAGTTCATTACAAATATAGCCTCGGAGACGGGGAATCAGGAGAAGGTCATCATTGCACCGGAAGCAAGGTTCTGCACCCTTTTCTCCCGATGGTCTCCCCACACAGTGTGTGTGTGTGTGTGGCGTGTGTGTCTGAGAGAGTGAGGATAAGGGAGAGAGAAAGATCGAGTGAAAGAGAAGTGAAGGAAAAGGAGAGAGAAAGAAAGGGAGAGAGCAAGAGAGTGATAGAAAGAGAAAGATGAGAGAGAGACAAAGAAAGAGACAGACTGGGTCCGGCTCGTGCTCGGCCTGCGTTCTTTTTCCCGGTTTCGGCAGGTTGTCTTTGGCGTGTCTGCCATCCATTCCCGCGTTTCATTACCTCGTCCCTCAAAGCGATAGCCCGAAGGGAAATAGAAGCGCGGAAGCAGGAAGGAAATGAAGCGGCGGCAACATGAATAGAGCGGGAGCACTCAGTCCATCTATATTGGTCCGCTGACCCTTACACACCGGAGATTGCCCGAAGAAATGATAAATTTGTCGTTTTTCCTTTTCGTTCATTCGTATTTCCGAAGCTTGCACATCTATAGAGACGCTTGGGACAAGATTCCGAACTCCCCTTCGTTCTGTGTGTTTAAAGTACGCGGCGCAAGATCAGAGCCATGAGAGACTGAAACGCAAGTTACTGAATTGTTCTCATATATATTACTTACACAGCAAAATCTGCCTTCAGGGTCTACGACGGAAACAGTGACTTCATTCACTTGACGACACCCGACGCCCTAAAAAGCATACATCAAGTCCACTGAAAGTATTGAATGTTTTAGTGGGGTCACAGGAAAATTTTCTGTTGTTTTTCTTTTTTTGCGTCAAATGGAAGGCCAAGCCCTTAAGAGCCGAGAAATTGTATTGGAAAACGTGAGTGAACCCCGAAAAACCATTACAGAGTGTTTCCAAAAGCTTGTTTTGGTTTCCTACTGTGCCCTGACGTCACGACGCAGTATGAGCTTCTCATCCCGTGCTCAAGCAAGGTATCGTGACGTTCCCACACCCGTATCGCTCAGTGGCTCTGTAGGTGACACTCGAGCGGCCATTTTGAATGTTTTGATACCTTACATCATCACAATTAGCCATACTGGTGCGTAAAGTCCCCAGGATTGACATTATTCGCAATGCCCATAGACTGTCGCGCCCCTAGCGGGATTTAGGAGCGTCCTCTCATGGATGATCAGTAGACGACACCATGGCAGCCCTACGCAGTCGCGCACTTGTTCGGCTGTGTTAGCAGGAAAGAAATACTACGAGTTTGCATGTTACCTGCTTCAGTGAACAAACCGGGCCCTCCGTGACACGATAAATCTGACTCGTTCTTGCGAGACGCGAAGTTTTCGTGAAAATACGTGCCAACTCGCGCGTTCAACGATGACCCACATCGTACAAATATCAGCTTCGCGAGGTTTTGTGTAGCCACGTAGGTTAGTTAAACGCTGTCGTCTGACCTTCTCAGTTGAAACTCACCGTGTTTTACTTGCATATAGCATTCGTCAGTGCTCTTGTAGTGCATGAATTTATAACATTGTAGGCGGGAAGTCGCGCGAGCTAGCTATGTATAACTGAGTAATCTCAAATTGGCCAGAGCTGCGCCGCTTGTTTTTGTACGTTTGTTGATAGATGGCAGCACTCTGCAAGCGATTTGCATAGAGTTAATATACTGACTCTAGAGGAAAAGCTCCCCATAGGGCCCATACATTAAAACCTATAACCGCTCGGGAGCCGCCATGATGGAACGATACTCAGCTTTCGGGTGACATTCACTCGCACTCGCCACTGCATGCTGCAATAACCCCTGGCATTTTTTCTTGTTTCATGGCTCACTATTGCATCGCAGTAAGAGACTGTCACATAAAGTCGAGTTTTTAGCTCGTGGCAACAAAAAACACGTACGAGGAGACGCGCAAGCAAGCCGGCGCAATCGGCCGCACGCTGCGGGGCAATGTTGACACGATACAAGGATGGTGGCGCCATCTAATAAACAAACCTGCAAACGCTCCATTCCGCGTGCAGTAAATTGCATAAATGGCCGTTGTATCTTTCCTAAAAGTAGTTGATATGAACATCAAACAATTTTCGTTCGTTTATAATACGTAAACACGCTTGTTTACTATTTTTATTGCGAGAATTTGAGTGTTTTCAAAAGCCAAATTTAGCGCTTCTGTAAATTACTGCAATGACAACAGTGACAATGTTCCAAGATGTCACTGCTCACGTGGTTATAGCTTTAGCGGCTCAGCTTTTCCTCTAGAGTCTGTTATATTAACTCTATGGCGATTTGTTTGTGTCCGGTGTGAGAGCAAGAAGTTCCGCGCGCCCTGATAACGTTGTGAGAAGGACTAATCGAAGTCGTTCGGCGGAGGAAATTCATCAGATTGCTTTCAGCAATGATGTCAAGAGGAACCACCTTGACGACGAGGATTTTTCACCGGACGGAGAAGGCTGTGAAAGCGCAGAGTGTGACAGCGACGATGAACGATCAGCTGCTAACTCACGAGGAGCGAGTTGCACTTCACGTCCCCTCGCGCGCTAATGTTTTTTCACGCTCGTAAGTCACTTTGATTGTATTTAATGTATAGTATCCTTCAGCGATATCAAAATAAAAACATAGTTTTTCTTGTACATTGCACGTAGCGCAATTATTGTGGATATTATCGAGCGCCGCATTCCGCCAGAACACTCGAGTTCAGAACAGGGAAGCGAAATGCTAAGAGCGATGAAACGTGCAGTCACGGCCACAATCCACGCCTCTCCGCTAACTTCTCCTGTACCTTCCGATCGGCATAGTTGTTCGACGCATTTTCGCAACGTCGAAGAATTCGTCGTTGCGAAAAGCATACGTGCGTGTTCTTTTCGATATTCATGTTTCGATCGTGCTCATCGAACCTGCGGCATCCGAGTGCAGTGAATTGCGCACGGCTTGAGTCTGAGCATGGCTGTGATATAAGCGCTACTAAATAGGATGTTAAATGCTTTTGTTCCGTTGAAGAAGCAACTCCGCGTTCCTGACTGCGCAAGTAATGACGACGGCGTATGTTTGCAAACCATCGCCACGTTAAACATCCGGCCCGTGCAGCAGCGATGACGCTACTCGCTAGCGGCCTACCACTGCGGCAAATCTGTTAGGCAGGCTCGGTACATAGTATCTAGGAGTGCCGTTCAGGTCATACGTCAATTCTAGTTCATGAAGATTTTTGCAGCACGCACAGGATTTCGCACAGCATCGCTTATGCACGGTAACGGAGCTAAAATATAACCTTTCACACCGCGGCAAATAATTAGGTGGCGAGCTTCCATGGTTTGAGAAAGCATTTCGGTCTCATATTCATTTCAGTGCAGCTCATGACTTCATCCGGTGAAAGTGGCACGGGCCGTACGTCCTACCTGTTCCTATGCTAACAAACGGATTGACCCTCCATCGGGCGCCATCTTGAATCGTACAGCGCGCCACCTACAGTTCGTGGGCATTGCAAATAGCCCGACGTCCCAATGGTGCCGACTTCAGTATGTGCGCTATGCGAAAGCCGACTTTAATGTTAAAATAAAACATCTTATCAGCATTTACTGAACTTCACACTGTCTCCGAACCGTTTCTGTATACGGTATATTTTCATGCTGTCAGTACCCCTTTAAGCCGAGTACTAGAGCCATTGAAGTAGATACACACATACAAAGAACTTTACTGGAGTCCTGAGGGATGAGACTACAAGAGGCCAAGAGACCACTTCAGTGAAGTCGGTGTGACCAGCGACCAACCACCTTTCCAGAAGAAATTCGAGGTAGCGCAGGTGTCGAGTGGAATGCAAGGGGAATCAACTGGGGCCTCTCCGGCTTGTTTGACTCATCCTATCTGCCTAGCTTATATTATTCTCACCGGCTTGCGCATGAAACTGCGTCTAAGGCTGTAGCGCAGTGTAATAATAATTCTTGGGTCACTACAGACTAGGAAGGGCCCGCTTTCCCCCGGCACACACCTCGCTAAGCAAGCAGCAGGTGACGGCATGGCGCCTCTTACAGACGAACCCTTTCCCGAATCCGGTCGCTTACCACTACTACTACCCGGAGCTATATTCAGAACGGTGTAGGTTTTGTCAGCAAATGGCGGACCTAAATCATATACTGTGGGCTTGCGACAGGTCGAAAGCGCAAAATAGAAAACACAGTAATGGAGAACAGTGGGAGACCGTACTGCTAAGCCCGGACCCTGAAGTGCAACTCCAAGTCCTTCGGCAAGCCGAGGATGCCGCCAGAGCACAAGGACTCATGGCTGCCACCTAGGAAAGGGAACCCATTCTTCCCAATATTGCCGTTTTTAATAAAAGTTATTTCCTCCTTACCGTACCAAAACCGCGATATGATTACGAGAGACTCTGCAGTGGAGGGCTCCAGAAAATCGGCCCACCTGGGGTTCTTTAAGGTGCACCTCAATTTCTGTAGACGGGCCTCAAGCGTTTTCGCCTCTATCGAAAATGCGGCCACCGCGACCTTCGGGTCAGCGGTCGAGTACCACAACCACTAGACCAACATAGCGAGTGTTGCGCAGTCCACAGCGCGTGCTGTGAACAGCAGTGATTGTGTCCATGGGCTACGTTCCTCCTATGTTTCCGTCCTATCCTTCCAGTCGCTCTTTCAACACCCCAGTGTAGGGTAGCGAACCACGTATTCGTTCCGAGTGACGTCCCTCCACTTGCTTTCTTCCCTCTCTCCTCTCCTCCCAACACGCGCAACGCACTGGTTCGACTCGAGAGATGCTCATTTGCAACTTCCAAGCATAATGCTATGCTGGGTTACTGTTATGCAGGTTTAGGGTTTGGGGTTTTGTTTTCAATTGAGGCAAGGCCTCTGACCGGAACAAAAAAACGGAGCCATTTTCGAACACACTCAAAAATATAACTTTATGACACACCGGAAAAAAGAAAGAGAAAAAAAAATGACAGGTAACCGAAGCAAACAACACCGGGCTACTCCTATACTAGCGCTTTTGTGATCGGTCCTACGACAATCCTCAAAGTTCCATAGAACGTTCCAAAAAAAAAAACAAAGTCACCAGTTATGGAGTCGCTGGTGGTGGCTCGGGCGGCGAAGTGGTCGCTGACACGCTGACGGCGAGGGCACTTGTGGGGCGGACGAGGAGGTAGGCCAGCTCGAGAGCCGTTGAGGACGGCGTATTCAGGCCCACCAGGCCGGCGACCCCATTGGCCTCGTACGTCGCCTGGAAGTCGGCAGCCGGCCCTGGGACTCGGGTCGGGGTGGCAAGCAGCAGCAGGAACCAGGAGCAGCAGCAGGAACCAGGAGGGCCTGGTTCTGGAGACCCCTATACGCTGTCGGGCCCTTCGTGCTCGGCTCCAGCAAGCCGATGGCACTGACTCTGACACCAGCGTCCTGCTCCTGGAGCTTCCCGGGTCTCACTGCTCTCCACGGTGCTCAGCTGCCCGGACCCGCTGCTCGGACGATGGGGAACGACCCGCCTCCAGGATGGCCCGTCTCCGAAGACGTCTGGAGGCAGACGCTGTCGGGCCCTTTGTGCTCGGGTCCGTAACCCGACGGCATCGACCCTGGCACCAGCGTCTCGTCCGAGCTGTCCGAGTCAGACTGGCTGCCTTCGATCTCTTCTTCCTCTTCTCTCTGCCGTTTTTCGTGCCGCCCTCCAATTGGTCGTGGCCACACGTGCCATGCCCCGCCGTCGTCGTCTTCCTTCCATGTGCCGCACGTGTCCGTTGCGCGGTGTTACTGTCGAGTCACACTACCGCGTTTGGAACACATGCGACGCCACCACCACCACACAACACTGAATACACCGCGCTCGCGCTGTTCGCGTACTCACTCATCACAAGAGTCCCCCCAGGATAAGTTTTTTTATAAAAAAAAAACTTGGAGCTCGATGAGTGATGGCTAGCAGAGCAAAATGTCTTGACATGCACACATGTTCATTTACTATGCATATATCTGGCATACGTCTACTAGGCAGTTCAAACTGAGGACGCTTAAAGGCAGAATAAAAATATTTAGAAAAAAAACAATTCGGTATCGTTCACCTCAGTTCGCTGCGTAGCTAAAGCCCTGCACAAAACATTTAACGCATCGCACCACACGCAAGATCATGAAAAGCCGAATATGTACAAGAAAGGTCAATTAGTTGCAGACTGTCGAGATCCAGACACGCCACCGGTCATTAACCCTGACGCTTAAGTGATCGCGTCCCAGACAAGACACGCGGTACCTATGTTGTACGTGGAGCACAGCACCAGCAACGCTTGGATGCGTTTCATACGAGATGTCTGTAAGGAGTTCTTTAGGATCGTTAGACGCCTTGCCGACATGATGGCCTGAAACCAGAAAAGGTCAAAACCAAACTGGACGCGTTCCTTCCCCGCGCGCTGAGTGAGGAGCGTTCGATTGAATGCTGCAGGCACATCAACGCCTTTATCGGAGCGATCAGGGCGTCGGGCAAGCAATGTTTTACGGAAACTGCCTTCTGTCTGCGAAGATGCCACAACGGACGCATCGGCTTCTTTATTGTTCAAAGAACCAAACACTGACACCCTGTTCTTAGGTGCTACAGATTTAGTGGTTGGCTCTTGAACATTATCGGCACTTCCAACTAGGTGATCCTGCAGGACCACGTCATCGTGCACTAATGAAAGTCCCTCTGTCTCTACCTTTTCCACTTTAATGGGTGCTTCTGCACTCTCTTCCGATTCGTTCGGACACATCTCATGTCCACTGAGCCGAGAAGTGAAGCTGCCTGTATTGCACAGCAAGGTACTCGCATGGTCCTTCGCCATGTCAGGATCACCTGATGCCACAGCATACAACACCCTTGGCGAATCTGCTTCAAACTCTACAGGTTTCGCTCTACGGCACTCGCCGTTCTTATTCTCACTACCACTTAGAATTTCTTCAATAGATTTCTTCTGAGGTACCCTTGCCTCTCCAATGCATGTGCTCTCCCTCCTAGAGGTTGTAAAACACAACTCATCTTTAATGGAACTTCTCGGTTCCTCATTTCCGAAGCTCTGCTCTACTTCGTCATGCTCAGCTAGGCTTTCTTTAGCTTCATAGCTGACCATCTCTGCCCCCTTCATCCAAACATCTGGCTCTAACGAAACTCTCTGGCAGAATTCAACGCGACCCTTATTGACAGAGTCAAACTCGTCCTCGCAACTCAAGTTTCCAGAGCACATCTTGATTTCCTCCTCACTGGAGCTAACAACCGGCTGAGCTTGGCGCTCTGTTTTTAGCCGCGTCTCTAAAACGTCTGCAAGCCTTAACTTGAGCCGAAGTGTTCTGCGCTGGAGTTCTTGAATTTCTAACTCGTCTACCAGCGCTCTTTCTTTTTCCTCCCGTTCTGCCGCCCTCTCTGCGCGCGCTCGAGCTTCTTGTTTTTCTGACCACTCTCTTGATTCCGCGCCCTTTAACCCCAAACGCTCGCCCAAGGCTTCGAATTCCGTCAAACTCATCGCGATGACTCTCTAGTCATGCAATTAGAAAAAATGGCTTCGTCCTGTTCAGTCCTGTCGTAGCGGACGCCAATTTGTTATGCAGGTTTAGGGTTTGGGGTTTTGTTTTCAATTGAGGCAAGGCCTCTGACCGGAACAAAAAAAACGGAGCCATTTTCGAACACACTCAAAAATATAACTTTATGACACACCGGAAAAAGAAAGAGAAAAAAAAATGACAGGTAACCGAAGCAAACAACACCGGGCTACTCCTATACTAGCGCTTTTGTGATCGGTCCTACGACAATCCTCAAAGTTCCATAGAACGTTCCAAAAAAAAACAAAGTCACCAGTTATGGAGTCGCTGGTGGTGGCTCGGGCGGCGAAGTGGTCGCTGACACGCTGACGGCGAGGGCACTTGTGGGGCGGACGAGGAGGTAGGCCAGCTCGAGAGCCGTTGAGGACGGCGTATTCAGGCCCACCAGGCCGGCGACCCCATTGGCCTCGTACGTCGCCTGGAAGTCGGCAGCCGGCCCTGGGACTCGGGTCGGGGTGGCAAGCAGCAGCAGGAACCAGGAGCAGCAGCAGGAACCAGGAGGGCCTGGTTCTGGAGACCCCTATACGCTGTCGGGCCCTTCGTGCTCGGCTCCGCAAGCCGATGGCACTGACTCTGACACCAGCGTCCTGCTCCTGGAGCTTCCCGGGTCTCACTGCTCTCCACGGTGCTCAGCTGCCCGGACCCGCTGCTCGGACGATGGGGAACGACCCGCCTCCAGGATGGCCCGTCTCCGAAGACGTCTGGAGGCAGACGCTGTCGGGCCCTTTGTGCTCGGGTCCGTAACCCGACGGCATCGACCCTGGCACCAGCGTCTCGTCCGAGCTGTCCGAGTCAGACTGGCTGCCTTCGATCTCTTCTTCCTCTTCTCTCTGCCGTTTTTCGTGCCGCCCTCCAATTGGTCGTGGCCACACGTGCCATGCCCCGCCGTCGTCGTCTTCCTTCCATGTGCCGCACGTGTCCGTTGCGCGGTGTTACTGTCGAGTCACACTACCGCGTTTGGAACACATGCGACGCCACCACCACCACACAGCACTGAATACACCGCGCTCGCGCTGTTCGCGTACTCACTCATCACAGTTACAAATTATAAAAGAAGTGTTAGCTCCGACAAGCCATCGCTATCCCAGAGAAAATTTCCATAAATGCTGCATCCAATAGCGCTTACTAGTATTTGAAAAACTTGACTTTCCCATACAGACACGTCCCTGCTACTGGTTTTTAGGTCGCAAATTTGAATGTCTTAGTAAATTTCGTCAGGGATTGCGACATAGCCGCTCAGCCTAACGTAATGTTTTAGTTAGGCAGATACGAAGAACATTTAACTCTTGATGGGCGTAGTATTTATATTAGCCGATAAAAAGAACTAACGATTCGAGGGGAAACCAGTTAACACCACTGTCTTGCACAAGCGAGTGGCAGGCGCACCGAGATTCTGTGCGCCGAGCAGACATTTTTTGTTTTTGTTTTTTAGGTTTAAGCGAACGTAATAATGACGATTATGATGATTTTTATTAGCACACTCTTCGAAAGGTCGTGGCGACAAGTTGTCACTTCGCGTGCTCGTTAGCATCGCGCCACTGCCTTCGAGTACCCCTAGAGGTGCCGAGGAATGAGTCGTTCTTTACTTGGGCCAACTTCCGACAGGCAGGATAGACACCGCCGTCGTGCTTTCACGACCGAAGAGAGCGTTCAGCCACGAAAAGCCGACGGCCACTTCTACAAGCGCGACAAGCCCCGATTAGCCTGTAATTAGGCGAGCACGGTGACAAGAGAGACGTCCGATGCCTTTGCTGTGACACCGCGATGTCATTGCTGTGACACCGCAAGTCATTTATGAGCAATGAAAAGAACGAAAGAAAGAAAGAAAGAAAGAAAGGAAGAGAAAGAAAGAAAGAAAGGCAGAAAGGAAGAGAAAGGAAGAAAGAAAGAGAAAGAAAGAAAGAGATAAAGAAAGAGAAAGAAAGGAAGAGAAAGAAAGACAGAAAGGAAGAGAAAGAAAGACAGAAAGGAAGAGAAAGAAAGTAAGAAAGAGATAAAGAAAGATGAAGAAAGGAAGAGAAAGAAAGAAAGAAAGAAAGAAAGAAAGAAAGAAAGAAAGAAAGAAAGAAAGAAAGAAAGAAAGAAAGAAAGAAAGAAAGAAAGAAAGAAAGAAAGAAAGAAAGAAAGAAAGAAAGAAAGAAAGAAAGAAAGAAAGAAAGAAAGAAAGAAAGAAAGAAAGAAAGAAAGAAAGAAAGAAAGAAAGAAAGAAAGAAAGAAAGAAAGAAAGAAAGAAAGAAAGAAAGAAAGAAAGAAAGAAAGAAAGAAAGAAAGAAATAAAGAAAGACGTCACCCTGATTATTCCTTTCTTTTCTTTCTGTTGTGCACATTTTCACCAGCTTAATGCTCTATGCAGTCGCTACGCGGCACTCGAATCACATCTTCTTTCAAGTGACGGTGATAATGAATGTGTGGAGAGGAAATTAGTGTACGAATAGGTAGAAACTGAAACGAAACCGACTGCCTTAAACTTAGAAGTGAGATTCCGGTGGAATAGGAGATGAGAGGTAATAATCCTTTTTTTTGTGTGTGTGTTTTATATATATAACGAGTCTCTATAGAGCATTCATAATACTACATTTAATGAGGTCGGAACAGCGCATTTATAACAAATAGGCGTGAAAAGTTAAGAGAGGCAGAGTTACGGGGTTCTGGCGGTTACTCGCATAAGCGACTGCTATGTGCGCTGTAGTGTGACGGTTTGACATTACAAGTGGACGTCCCGGGAGGTGGGCATAAACCGAAGTCCTGAAACTAAAAAAACAAACCCAGAGGTAGGGTCTGAAAAGGCGTGCTAATCAAATCCCCCCCCCCCTCCCTGTTTTTAAGAGCTCTGGAATAGCGCAGAATTACGTCTAGAAAAAGGTTAGTCGCAAAATAAAAACTTTTCCAACACAACTTCGCAGCCGATTTTCTTCTTAGAAGTATGCCACGGAGCTGATGTTTTTTTTTTTTTTTTATTCCTGATTTAATGGCATCACGGTTTCAGCCCTTACGGTTAACATTCAGGGTGCGTTGAACGGTTGAGAACTCATCCAAACGAATCCACGCTAAATATATTTAAAAACAAATATAGTTCGTTAAACACAGCAACACTTGTGACAATACGCAATCACGGCTTTGGCGAACACGAACGCTGCAGGAGTCTTAAATAGAAAACTAGCTGTTGGCGCTAGCGGAAGAGGAATAATGGAATAGATTGACGTCTTGGACTGGAAATGAAGCAGTGAATACATGAACGCTGTGCTATGCAGGGAATTAAACCCATAAAAGTAGCGGGGCGACTAGAAAATGGCCGCTTCCTTGGAAGATAAAGTTAACCTCTCAGCGATATCAAAAACTGACCCATGAAGGATATTGCTTAATTTAGGGTTTTACTTTATTCAAGACCTTGTGGAGAGGTCAGGTCATGCCACAAGTAACGCCCAATGCCTAGAATTCAAAACCAAGCAGCTGACGCCATGACTGCGCGCATCTACACTCATGATCATAACAACTCACAGGCACAAGTCGGCAAACTCACTCATGAGGCGACTCACTCAGATTCAGATCGGGCCGCTCCCGATCTGAATCGACTACGCTCCTGGGCTGACTCAGACTCAGAAGTCTGAGTCTGAGTCAGCCCGGGAGCGTAATATTTGCTTGAGCTCGAGTCTGAGTGAGTTCGGTCGATGAAAATTTTAATGAGTCTGAGTCCGAGTGAATCCGGTTGAGCAAAATATTGGTGAGTTTGAGTCTGAGTGAGTCGTAAGAGCGAAATCGCCGTATATTGCCGACGTATGCCCGCAGGTTCCCCTTACATATTCGCCTATGCAGACTTGAAGGAGAAAGCGCCTCCGAAATCAGAGAAACCGCAGCTTTCTGCGCTAAACGTGATATTGAAGCACTGCCTTCAAGATCGGTCCCACTTTTCACCGAGCAACGATGTCGTGTGATGACATCATCGCGAGACGTCATGTTATGTGACATCTTAGTGGCGTCATGACGACGTCATAGTGATGTCACAAAATCTGGCAATACGTGGCGGTCTGGCAATACGTGGCGGTATGGCAATGCGTGGCAGTATGGCAATGCGTGGCGGTATGGCAATACGTGGCGGTATGGCAACACGTGTCGGTCTGGCAATGCGTGGGCAATGCGTGGCGGTATGGCAATACGTGGCGGTATGGCAACACGTGTCGGTCTGGCAATGCGTGGGCAATACGTGGCGGTATGGAAATACGTGGCGGTATGGCAATACGTGGTGGTGTGGCAATACGTGGTGGTATGGCAATGCGTGGCGATCTGGCAATGCGTGGCGATCTGGCAATACGTGGCGGTATGGCAATGCGTGGCGGTCTGGCAATGCGTGGTGGTCTGGCAATACGTGGCGGTATGGCAATACGTGGCGGTATGGCAACACGTGTCGGTCTGGCAATGCGTGGTGGTCTGGCAATGCGTGGCGGTATGGCAATACGTGGCGGTATGGCAACACGTGTCGGTCTGGCAATGCGTGGTGGTCTGGCAATGCGTGGCGGTATGGCAATACGTGGCGGTATGGCAACACGTGTCGGTCTGGCAATGCGTGGGCAATGCGTGGCGGTATGGCAATACGTGGCGGTATGGCAACACGTGTCGGTCTGGCAATGCGTGGGCAATACGTGGCGGTATGGAAATACGTGGCGGTATGGCAATACGTGGTGGTGTGGCAATACGTGGTGGTATGGCAATGCGTGGCGATCTGGCAATGCGTGGCGATCTGGCAATACGTGGCGGTATGGCAATGCGTGGCGGTCTGGCAATGCGTGGTGGTCTGGCAATACGTGGCGGTATGGCAATACGTGGCGGTATGGCAACACGTGTCGGTCTGGCAATGCGTGGTGGTCTGGCAATGCGTGGCGGTATGGCAATACGTGGCGGTATGGCAACACGTGTCGGTCTGGCAATGCGTGGTGGTCTGGCAATGCGTGGCGGTATGGCAATACGTGGCGGTATGGCAACACGTGTCGGTCTGGCAATGCGTGGGCAATGCGTGGCGGTATGGCAATACGTGGTGGTATGGCAACACGTGTCGGTCTGGCAATGCGTGGGCAATACGTGGCGGTATGGAAATACGTGGCGGTATGGCAATACGTGGTGGTGTGGCAATACGTGGCGGTATGGCAATGCGTGGCGATCTGGCAATACGTGGCGGTATGGCAATGCGTGGCGGTCTGGCAATGCGTGGTGGTCTGGCAATACGTGGCGGTATGGCAATACGTGGCGGTATGGCAATACGTGGCGGTATGGCAATACGGGGCGGTATGGCAATACGTGGCGGTCTGGCAATGCGTGGTGGTCTGGCAATACGTGGGCAATACGTGGCGGTATGGCAATACGTGGCCGTATGGCAATACGTGGCGGTATGGCAATGCGTGGCGGTATGGCAATACGTGGCGGTATTGCAATACGCGGCGGTATATACGGCAATACGTGGCGGTATGGTGACCCCACATCATGAAGACATCAAGTGGTAATCTCTGATTCGCGAATTTTTTGCTTCGTTCGGGCAGACGCCAAAGCCGCCGACGGTCAAATTTCGCATTCGATTAGGCACCTCAGGCTTTCGCCTTAATAAACCGATCGAAACAGTCTTCCGTACTCCGCGCTCTGTGCGCCAGCCAATCTATACGCGACCAAATGCGCAACACAACACTGGCCATTGGGAGAACATGCCTCGTCCCAACTATAGTCTTCTCGTACACTGTTCTGCGGGGACGCTAGTTCTGGCTTAAGGAAGCAGAACCCTTCCCACCCTTCACTGTCTCGATCCGCAAGCCGTCCTCGGCACATAGTAATTAGACTCCCGTCAATAGATCGCCGCGATGCCAGGCCGATCCTCCATCGGTCTCAATAAGCGAGCAGCTGCCGCCGACAGCAGACATTCCCCTTGCAAAGTAGGAACACTCCGATTGCAGTGCTATTGACGTCG
>JALIZH010027297.1:0-19512 GCA_030522465.1 Rhipicephalus appendiculatus
AACGGCGACGCTCGACCACCCACCGCTCTCACGTGATCCCCGCATGGAGTGCCCGTTTTCTATGGATGAGCTAGAAGCGGCACTGGCATTGTGCAAACGTTCTTCGGCACCAGGACCTGACGGCATTACATACCGTGCCCTTTGTAACCTTGGAAACGAAGCTCGGAAGGCTCTCTTGCGACTGTACAACGACTCCTGGCAGACTGGTACGGTTCCCCAAGCATGGAAGTCAAGTCGCCTCATTCCGCTTCTCAAACCTGGCAAAATCACCTCTGGACATTGCCTCATACCGGCCTATTGCGCTTGCCAGTTGTGTGGGGAAAACAATGGAAAGAATGATTCTAACACGACTGGAGTGGTACCTAGAGCACTACGAAATCTATCCAGATGCCATGACCGGATTCAAGCGCGGCCGTTCGTCAACCGACAACGTTGTTGATCTGGTGACATATGTTGAACACCAGAAGGCCTGTAAGACACTGTGTGCTGCTCTGTTTCTGGACGTTAAGGGTAGAGAATGATCTCTACTTACAGTTGAGATCATTCTACGTTACCACAGTGAATGGCCCAACACCTGAGTATTGCAGTAGCCGAGGAGTTCCTCAAGGAGGAGTGCGTAGCCCTACGCTTTTCAATCTAACCCTCATTGGACTAGTTGAACACCTACCAAGTACCGTAGAACTTTCTATCTACGCTGACGACATCTGCATTTGGACGTCAGGTGTGACAAGGCTTCAGCTTCGCGCCCGCCTTCAGAAGGCAGCCACACTGACGTCATGCTACCTTCGTAAACAAGCTCTTGAGGTGTCCTGCGGAAAATGTGCAGTGGTAGCATTCACGCGGAAGCCAATGTCTGTTTACGGCATATCAATTAACGGAGAACATATATCGTTCAGCAGAAGCCACAGGTTCTTAGGAGTCATAATAGACAGAAACCTGTCTTGGACTCCGCACGTGAACTACGTGAAGAAGCGGCTGACCGCTATATGTCACATGTTCAGATTCCTCGCAGGAAAGAAATGGGGAGTACCCATACCCTCTATGCTACAACTGTACAGGGTGTTGTTCATTGGATTCTTGCGGTACAGTTTACCTGCAATATCTAACACCGGCAAGACTAACCTGCGCACGATTCAAAGCATTCAAGCTCAAGCTCTCAAAATATGCCTTGGGCTACCCCGCAGTGCTTCAACAGCGGAATCCATTGCCATCGCTCAAGATTACTCAATCACGACACACATTACCATAGAGACAATGCGAACGTACCTCAGGCATTATGCCAGGACTCCTTCTCACCACCTGGCGAGCCTCGTCACTGAAAGGCCCCGCACGACATACGGCGCCATTGTCTGCAAGCACCGCTCAACA
Organism: Rhipicephalus appendiculatus; assembly: GCA_030522465.1. NCBI lineage: Eukaryota > Metazoa > Arthropoda > Arachnida > Ixodida > Ixodidae > Rhipicephalus > Rhipicephalus appendiculatus. Next base: position 1,369 of record JALIZH010027297.1, read on the forward strand.
TTTACTGCGGCGTACACCCCTGCGTCAAAGCCACTGCTTCCTCCGTGGGGCTTGAGCCGCCCGCGAGTTCACCCCTAACGATCCCTGGACTGCGGAGAAAATCAGACTTACCGACACATGCCCTAAAACAATTGAGCCTACTCCTACTGTACGAGAACTACAGTAATCACGTGCACATCTATACAGATGGCTCGACTACGTCGTCCAGTTCTGGTGGAGCGGTGGTTATACCATCACAAGGGGTAACTCTGCGTTTTAAGACTTCCCATGCGACGACGTCTACGGCGGGAGAACTCACGGCTCTGCGTAGTGCACTGGAACTCATCGATTCTGAAGAAAGACCAAGTAAATGGGCTGTGTTTTCTGACTCAAAACCGGCGTTACAGTGCCTGCGGTCAGTTCTCCTACGCGGATGTCACGAACAGTTGACATATGAAACCGTGAAACTTCACCACCACTTAATACAAAAAGGCCACGACATTGACTTTCAGTGGATACCTGGACAGTGTGGTATCAGCGGAAATGATTCCGCAGATAATGCTGCTCGCCAATCACATCAGGAAGAAAACATCGTCCCAATTACGCTTTCAAGGACAGACGCTGCGAGGCTGATTCGTCAACTGGCTCGCAGTCTCACACTGACTGAGTGGAACGCGCCAAACATACAACAGGCCAGACTGCATCAACTTAACCCTTCACTGCAACTCCAGCCTCCATCTGGCCTTCATCCACGCGAAGCTTCGCTTCTCTATCGCCTTTGGTTGGGAGTTGCTTTCACGAAAAGCATATACAACGTTAATCGGAGTGACTGACAGTGCGGCATGCGATGTTTGCGGCACCGACGAAAATATCGAACACCTGCTGTGCCACTGTCCTCGTTTTGCCTCAGAGAGACAAGTACTTGCCAACGCATTGCGGCGACTGGATGATCGACCACTTTCTGTGCAGGTGCTATTACAGCACCGTCCACATCTCTCGACAGCCCACAAGGCAGTGAAAGCCCTCTTGTGCTTTTTGAGGACGACGGGCTTGTGTGAACGCCTCTAATTTGCGGTGCAGTTCCACAGGCTGCACTGAATTTCACTGCCTCTCTCTCTTTTCCTTCTCTTGCCTCCTCTCTCTCATCTTTCTATTCCCCTTCCCTAATCCCCCAGTGTAGGGTAGCCAACCGGAAATCTTTCTGGTTAACCTCCCTACCTTCTCCCTTTCTGTTTGCTTCCTTCCTTTCTTGTTTAGTTTTTCTACCTGGGTGTTACATCTTCCTTTTCTGGCACTTGTTTACATCACAGTGCACTTTCCAGATAGTATAGTTCATATATCATCTTTTTCTGTATTTATCACATGTCATATTTTACCATGTATCGCCCCCCTTACACAATGCTGCGCTAAGGAGCCTGTAAGGTATTGTGAATAAAAAAAATCCCACAGGAAATCAGAGACATGATAAAGATCCCTCCGCTGCGAAAAAGGCATGGGGAGTCTAAAAGAAGGACGTCGACAAGTTCGTGCGAAGGCACTCAAAAAAGCGCTGACACACAAACGTGCAGCGTATGTGGATGGCAGCTACGCAGGCCAGAGACATGCTATTGCAGCGGTTCATGACTATGGACGTACACTGCAGAAAGAAACCATTCAGGTCAGCTCCACTACGGAGGCAGAGAAACAGTTATCGCTATTGGAACCATCAGTGAGGGCACGAATTCCATTCTACAAACATATGCGACCGGGTACACAAATAGTACGGCTGTGCAAAAATGAGCATGACGTTAGCGAGAAACCAGCCTCATATGATTTCCGAGCCACAGCGGAAACCCTGGAAATGAGGCCGCCCACCCGACCGTCCAAGGAAATATAAACAGGGAGTTCGTGTGGCACCAGGCACCCAACCCGAATTATGTGGAGCGTGACCCAACGCTAACTGTGGACAAACGCATACACCACCACATGTTATGGGCGTGCCCCAACGACTCACCCCCCAATCAGCTCTTGTAGCCAGCTTCCAAGGGGGGGGGGGGTGCTGGCTTAAGGGTGAGCTGTATTAAGGAGCATTAAATATACGAAAGTGGGTACATGTTGCCACACGTGCTCCTGTATTTCTATTTTCATGTTACTACCCCCATTACAATGTTACTGCTACCTTGCGCAAAGCGCACCCGGATAAGTGGGACTATCTAGATAATCTTAGAACCTTCCGATGAGATTACATGCTCAGTGCGAACATTAGAGTTAGTTCCGAACTTACGCGGCCGCTATCGATAACGCTGGAATCTTCGACGATACTTGTATAAAACCCGACGCGCTTGACCGCTTGTCAGTTTATCGACGGCTGACGTTCTCTTCGCCGCTCTCTCGGGCTTTACGTCCCATAAGCACGATATGATTAGGAGTGATGCCGTCGTGTAAGGCTCCCGAAATTTCGACCATCTGGTGCACTTTAACGTGCCCTGTCATCGCACAGTACACGGGCCTCTACCATTTCGCCTCCATCGAAATGCGACCACCGTGACCGGGGTCGAACTCGCGACCTTCGGGTCATCTGCCGAGCACCCTAGCCGCTGATGCACCGAGGCGGACCTGTTCACCGCCCTCAGTGCACAGTATGTATCGCTTGTAGTCTGGCTTTGCGTTTCTCGGGCACAGGTTCGCCCAAATAAAAAGTTTCGTCTTAAACCCGCCCACTGCTGCCTTCGTCAACGTCAGGACCACGTGACAATATGTTTCTTGCAGATGTGATTGAACTTTCTCTGGTTCCAAGACGGAGGCTGCCGTCTCTTTTCTTTTTTTGAAGAAAAACTGCAGATGATGCGCAGGAGCCTCTTCTGGCTGACTGACATCATCTTCAAGCATTTTGGTGATTTGCAAAAGTTTTTATATGCCATCGTGTTCTTTTACTTTCCATAGCGCTTCTCTACGGCGGCCACCATAATCATATCGTGGTTTTGGGACGTAAATGGCCAACAACTTGTATTGAAGCCACAGGGTACGGGCTCTACTGAATAGGCCTCGCTCTGTTCTCAGTGTCCTCTTTGCTTGGTTGAAGGTGTGAAACCAGCTCTTGACGTCAGCGCAAAGCAGTCCTACTTCGGCTAATAACTGAAGGAGTCTCTTTCACTATTGCGGCGTCAGTAAGACAGCGGCTGGAGGGTAGAAGTGGCCGCTTTGTACAGGTGAGATTCATAGTGTACCGACTTCAATCAAGAGAACTTGTTCTTGTTTAGCCTCTTTTTAGACTACTCGCACACAGCTTTGGGCATCTACGACATCGTTAAAGTAGCCGACGGCGGCGCTCTTTAGATGGTGACGGCAATCAGCGCCGAACCTGAGCAACTGTAATTTCGTACTTTTATGTTGACGGTACGCTGAGCTCACTTGCATGCACTAAGATCTATTTAAAATGGCTATTGCTACTACAGGTAGCCCCTGGTAATTACACGAAAAACTTCATTTGTGTTGCACGTGCTTCATGAAACATTTGCTAATATTTGACCGCACTTATGGCAGTTAAGAATTATACCTGAGGACACAGTGGCGTACTTTCTTATAAGTGCTCGCGGCTCGTAGTGTTGTCCTTTGGAGCCCCTTCTAGGTGCTGATGGTTCCCTATATAATTTACACGTTTAGATGAATTCGGTAGCACTACACTAACAGAGACGACGAGAAAACATAGAAGGACAAACGCATATGCCCTTGGACCTGTATGTTGTTTCTTCGTCAGTGTCAGGGTTGTCCGCCACTGTGGATTAGTGGTTAGGGCCCTCGGCTGCTGACCCGAAGGCCGCGTGTTCGATCCCGGCTGCAGCGATTGCATTTCGATGAAGGCGAAATGGCAGCGGCCCGTGTAGTGTCTGACGTCAGTGCACGTTCAATAACAAAAGATGGTAGAAATTTCCAGAGCCCTCCTTACGGCGTCCCTCATAATCATATCATGTTTTGGGACGTAAAACCGCAGATATCGTTATTATCTGTCAGTGTTGCCCTACCTAATTCATTAGAATGGAACCACACCCAATCATCGAAATGTCTCCACTTCTATATTACGCGCTTCGCTGCTAGGCTTGTTTAACACATTGTGCGGGTAATCTCTTGCAGCTAATATTTCCTTCTGATTTGCTCAAGTAGTGATTTTAATATCCGTCGTTGCTAACCGACGTGCTTCGCCTCTGCAACAAAAAGTTTTGTTTGCCTTCTAGCGGGCGATGGATGGCGTTATCTAGCCATTTCTGGCTATATGTTGGCTTTCTACAGAACGCCGTCTTGAAAGATCCTCTTAATTAAAGACGACACTCCACAGGAAGCTAACAGAGGGCCAGCAGTATCTGGATTACACTCCTATTTCTCCCCTTTCTCTACTTTGCGTACAAGATTTTTTCTTCTGTTCCTTTACATGTGAGGTTAGTGGAGAGTGAAGAAAGCGTGCATGAACACGCTGTTGAAGAAGGCAGTTGCTGCCCACATGAAAACAAGCACACTGGCGAAAGCGTTGGGCCGCGGGAGAATCTAGAATCGACGAGTCTGTTCTCACTTCAAGCCTCCATATCTTATGGAACTTCGACCTTTTTTGGATATTTCTCTAATATAATATTGCGCAACTCGCAGTGTATGAAGCGTCTACATTTTAAAAAAGCAGGAGTGTATCAAGAAGTACTTACCTCACTAGCGTTGCCAATCATGAATTTGTATTTGTCAGGAAGTTTGCTAAAATCATCTGAACCAAGAAAACAAACGAGGTTAACATTTAGTAATGTAGCTGTGGCTAGAGTTGTTCTGCACAGCAGTGAAGTGCTGCATAACGGTCAGTTTGAGTGTTGAGACAGGGAAGACGAAAGCTTATATTGCATAATTAAGTGACGAGAACCGAACAAGTTTCACAACGAAATCTCATAAACGGCATGCATACAGGGTGTTTCAAGAAATGTGTCCACTATTTTTAAAAAATCAGGAAAATGCGGTATTTGCTCGCTGTCTTCACAGTTGCTTTTTCTGTAGCGGCAGGCATCTTAAGATGGTTGAGGACATGATTTGGGACAGTAATTAATAAAGTTAAATTAATTATCTTTTTAATTAGCGGAGTTAGGTGGTTAAGTCCAATGGGAGAATTGAAGTCCTTCATGCGAAGAACCCCTATCAGCTTTGAGATTTCGAAAAAGCGGCCTCTGTTAATTATTGTGGCGTAATGAAGTTCAGGCAAATTCAGCGGCCAAACCGAAACCGAAACGCGGAAGAGCGCAACTACCACAATCGTCTGAGACGTCCACAATGAGTGAACGTCATTATATCAACCATCAATTGACTTCTTGGTGCGTGTGTGTGGGCTGCGCTTGCAGTAGCAGCACGTATGACGCACATAGTTTAACGAACGGGGAGGCACTGCACCTCTGTAACCGTTGTCTTGAACAGTGACGTCATTCTAGTCGTCTGCTTGTTGCGCTCATCGGTGCTTGGGTTTCGGTTTGGCCGCTGAATTTGCCTTAAGTTCATTACGCCACAATAATTAATAGAGGCCGCTTTTTCGAAACCTCAAAGCTGAAAGGGGTTCTTCGCATGAAGGACTTCAATTCTCCCATTGGACTTAACCACCTAACTCCGCTAATTAAAAAGATAATTAATTTAACTTTATTAACTACTGTCCCAAATCATGTCCTCAACCATCTTAAGATGCCTGCCGCTACAGAAAAAGCAACTGTGAAGACAGCGAGCAAATACCGCATTTTCCTGATTTTTTTAAAAATAGTGGACACATTTCTTGAAACACCCTGTATATACAGTACAACAAACATTTAGTTTCAGGCAAATCTCCAAACACATGGAGCTACACAGCGTTGGAATTACATATTTCCATCAAGAGCAAGAGAAATTATTAGGAGGCAGAAAGGTCGGCCTGAGCTCTACGCTTTGGCCTGCTACTCTGCACAGAGGAAAAAGGAAAAGTGTAAAAAAAGTGATGGAGCTCATGATGGGCACAGAAAGAAGTGATGCTTATGTACCATAACCACGTATCGCAATTTTTTAGATGTGAAGCATCTTATGGCGAAGCTTAATCCGGTGGTGGTGGTGGTGGTGGTGGTGGTGTGCCGCGTGCCCACCCTTACTGCGCATGCGCAAACAGTTGAAAAAAAATAAAAATAAAAAACCTCCTCTCCCCCCTCTCTCTCCTCTAGGCATCCCTCCCCGCGGCAACCACACCCACACTGCGCATGCGCCTCCCTTCCTCTCTCTCCCTCTTACACTCCCCCCTCTCTCCATCCCTGCCCGCGGCGTCTAACTCCCCCTGCGCATGCGCGTCCCCCCCTCTCTCTCCTCTCCTACGCTCCCCCCCCTGTCTCCTCTACGCATCCCTGCCCACGGCGTTCACACTCCCCACTGCGCATGCGTGTCACCCCCCTCTCTCTCCTCTCCTACGCTCCTCCCTCTCTCGCCTCGCGACGCCGACGCAGGCAGCGTCTGCTAGCGAGTTTCTTGGTTGAAAAAACCGACTGCTCGCTCTGCACAACCGTTCACTGGCCATCCCGTATATATAGCAATGGATCTTGACCTCCAATGTGGTGCCGGTGGGAGATTTCTCCTGTGCGTTGTTGAACAATAAAAATTCGCAGCGTGCGCGTTAACTAAAAGCGGAGTGCGGGTCTCTGTGTCCAGTCGGAGTCTTCTGTCTCTCATTGCCCATTAGCAGCGATTGGCATGTTATAGTAGGAAAAACTGCTCCATCACTGCCTGCTTTGCGCCTCCCCAGTTTTCTCTCCTGCGCAACGCTGCGATGAGCGCCAGCGTCAACGCCGCCGCCAGTGTAAGCGTTAGCGCCCGCTGCTTCACATCTACACATGGTTCCCTTTAGCGGGAGATGGTGTAATTTTTTTATACTGGTGTCTGTTGTACTGCTTTTCAGAAAGTTTAGAATGCCTTTCTGGGATTACCTGAAGCTGTCTGGTCAGACATACAGACACATGGCTTGTTTCATAGAGGCTTTTCACGCCAAAACATGCCAACGTTGAAGGCAGTGTCTTCCGTTGGGACACGTCTAGAGGGCACACGAACGATAGATGTGTTTTTTAGTCGCATCCACTTAGAAGGGCTCACAGCCCGGGCTGTCCGCACGGCCGACAAGGCGCGCGTAGAGTCTAGAGAAGGCGACGCCCAGGCATTTCCGATGTTCCTAACTGGCGTGACTTCGGTTTATTTTTAGGCGTCTAAAAGTTACGTGAGTGTCTGTTTTCCGCAGACGCCTATACAGATGGTCTGGGTTAGGCTAGTTAATTGTGCTCTCTCGCACAAGTGATCTAAAAAAAAAGTTCACGTCATCTCGCGAATATGGAATTTTTACGAATATGGAATTATCCACAGCGGCGTTTAACGTAGCATAAGCAAGCTGGTTGCCTGCCAAGTCACAAGTCCAGGTATCCATTGCAAGTGAATCGAGTGACGAATCAGTTGCGTGAGATCAAACTCTTCTGATTTCTGAAGCGAAATGGTAATATTGGCCTTTTATTGAGCAAGAAGCAAGGGCTCCCAATGCGCATTTGGCATAAGACAGTAATGCCCACTTGCGTGGTGTTTAGTCGGACACAAATTGAGCACCTTTTCTCATAGCAGCCAGTGCTGGCGTTGTCAAATACGACTTGTGGTCTAAATTGTGACTTGTGCTGCCGGGAGATAGCTAAGTGGGGGATCACAAAGACCGCATTCGAAGCATGCAGAGTCACAGACCAAGCAGCGTATTTATGTATAGGTGAGTTTCTTGAGGCCAGCTGAAGGAACACGCAATTTCTTCGAAATTTCCAGGTAACTGAAGGCACACCAGTGGTTGACGCAGTGTCTACAGTGGCACCCCAGGGATGATGGTTTTTACAAATTAACAGGAATGATATGCCTGAGTAGTCAAGGAAGGCATATGAATCGTTATTTGTAGTCTTTTAACTTTACTGTGGTAATTAGGATATAGATTTGAAGAAATCAAATTCCACGAAAAGACAGCTTGCCGCCGGCACGGGTGGTGGTGGTGGTGGTAAACATTTATTAAACTTACAGGGAGGTTGTAAGGGAAACCAGCCCCCCGTGAGTCAGCTCCCTTACAGTACAAGGTGGAGTCCCAAGTCAGGGACCCCATTGATCGTGGCCGCTGTCCCGGCACGCCGGACCATGGCAGAACCTGCAACCTGCGAATAACGCGCATGACTCTTCCATGGTAGGCGCTTGACTGTTTAGTGGTGCCTAGTGTCGTAGTACATTGCGGTAGGTCTAATTATGTCCGCAGTGTTAGCGCTTGAAGGCTCTTTAGATTACGCATGCACGCTGCACACATACGTGGAATCACGGGTGAATTGTGTCGTAAACATTCTAAAAAAGTCATGGTTTCACCGCAAGGGTGAAGCAATGAATGCGATAGCAAAAAATTATGTTATACGAAGTGAGGCTGGCAGCTAACTCTTTTTGGATCCGATCTCACGCAACTCTAGAAAACGCTTGTTTAAGAGAATTCTCTTCGCGTTGAGAGCGCAGCACGTAGAAGGGTACACCGGCCCCCCCTTTGTCGGCCGCCGAGAAGGGGAGATAACGCGCGCGCCCGCGCTCGTAAAATCGAAGGTCGCTCGAGGGACCCCCCCCCCCCCCCTCGCGTCTTTTCACGCTCACGAACGACGGGCGGGGCCGGTTATATATATACATATACATATACGGCAAATGACGGCGGCGGACACCGGCGGCGGCCAACGGCGACGCCGACGGCGAAAACCAGCCGAAAGTGTCCATATATTTGCTATCGCAATAAAACAATACATGGTAGAATTGCATCGGGTTTTCCTCTTAGTCCAGCTACAACATAAAGGACGTCTGCAAAACGGTCTAGTTTGGTCCATAGCGCCATGACTTCCCTCGACCAAAGAAGGTTACAGTCCATAACGACATCTAAATGCCTGTAATTCGTGACAGCAGAATTCACTGTCACGTAAGCATGCGTAGCAAACCTATCTCCACAATGTAGAACGACAAAAGAGCTTTCCGCGCTTCGTGCTTGAGGTGACAAAACTCCCAGTGTCCATTATGCTTTCCCGTAAGACGAATCGAAAACAAATGCCTTTCTTTCTTCGCACAAGGAAGTAGTCACCCTCCACCTCCTCTCCCCCGAAGCTTTATGCACCTAACGCAGTTTAGCACTGCCTCCAGGATCAGAGGCATTGAAAGCTTTCTTGACCTCAGCTGTCTTTGCACTTCCTTCGTGATAACCCGCCGTGGTCATCTGGTGGTTATGGTGCTCGACTAAGCCCGGCCGCGACGGTCGCATTTCGATGGAGGCGAAATGCTAGAAGCCCGTGTACAGGTGCATGTTGAAGAACACCAGATGGCCAAATTTCCGGAGCCCTACGGCGTTCCTCATAAACTTATGGTGGTTTAAGGACGTCCCCTATCGGAAAACCCAGTGGCACTGTCCCAGCGCCATACCTGATTATGGGACCAGTGTGGCGCTGGATACTGGGACACCGGCACGCTGCACGGGGCACACTGGACGCTGGCGCGCTGCTCACTGGGACACGCGTTATGGGCCAAAATCGTGCTTTTGAATTGTTTTTAAAAGTTTTGGTTATGCCCACATCATAATTAAGGCTGAAACACTAGTACTGGGACAAGAAAAAGGAAAAAAAAATTTTAAAAAACGAGCGCGCGGGATTCGAACCTGCTACCTTGACGACCTACTCATTATGAGCCTGACACGCTACCCACTAAAAAAAATTCGCCACACTCAAAAGACAAGATTTGGAGCATTTTTTCTTCATGTTATAGCTAATTCCGGTATAGCAATGTTTTCTCCCTTAGAAACGCAGATTTTCGTCTCTTCGTGTTCGCGCCAACCTGACAGGAGATTGTTTGTTTGTTTGTTATGGGCTGCTTGGATCAGAACGTCTACCTGGCACGTTTTGCACCAAAACTTATGAGCGCAATCGCAGATGTGTTGCGGCAATCGCACTGTCTCGCTAAGCGGTTAGTCATACCTACGTAGCAAACATCTTGCATCTGAACTGCTCACTGAACACTGGACTTTTCGTCACCCGTTTGATCATATTTTCTGTCCTTTTGTTGACGTTCCGCGTACTAGATCTGCAGTAGTTGTATCTAGCCGAAACGTGCATTAGGCTTAGGGCCGCACTTAGTGAGCCGCGGTCGCTGTGAAGATCGTGGATATATATTCCATTACAAAGAGTCTAATAACTGCTAAAATGTAGTTTCGATCATAACTGACCCTAGCGAGGTCATATTTGGACCTGCGATTACACAAATCAGAAGCTAAAGACGCCGAGATTGGGGCGTTGCAGCGGCTAACTGCTGCCGGTGACGTGCGGCTTTCTGCGGTACGAGCGGGAACGACTGACTGCTAGAGCAGGCTGATCTTCATTATCAGACTAATACTACTGCCATATTGTGTTGCGGATGATGAGTTCTTTCGATGTGGTTTATAAACTACATTGACGACACTCGAGCACACTTTAAGGAAAGCGCACGCGCGCTCGACAGATGATTGCTTTAGCCGACAAGCACATCCGTCGCCTAACTGAAACTAAAGCTATATATGTGTAGCACACAGGACAGAACATTTTAAAAATATTTGGTAAATGTTACGCTTGACATCTCGCGATGCAATATAAAGTCTTATAGAAAGTCCTTCAAGCGCGCCCAGTTTCTTCCAATGTGCCGCCGGTGTTCCAGTGTGCGGGCAGACACTGTACAGCGTGACCAGTGCCTCCCAGCGCACTGTAACACACTGGGTGACGCTGCACAGTGTGTCCCAGTGAGTTCCAGCGCACTGGGCGACACTGGCCACGCTGTACAGTGCGTCCCAGTGTCTCCCAGCGCGCTGGAGTACACCGGGACACACTGTACAGTGTTTCCAGTGTCACCCAGCGCGCTGAAACGCACTGGGAGACACTGGAAACGCTGTTTTTTTGTTTTTTTTTTTATAGGGTCAAACCCCAAAAATTATTACACTGCATCCGTTATGGGCCCATTTTGACGAAGCGACGATGTAATGTGATGACGCCATCATGTGACGCCATGTAGTGACGCAGTCACTTTATGCGGACTTTTTGCATCTATCTGTTGACGCCGCTGACGTCGACGGTCCATTTTTGCGTTTGATGAGACGTCTAAGGCTTTTGCCTTAATAAGTGATACCATAAGGCTCCGGCGCGGAGATGCGTCGGGAGGCAGAGATCACAGAGTCGAGCTCGTGCAAAGTGAATGACAAGTCGAGATGTTGGTGAAGCACAATAGGATGGCGATACCATTGAGGCGGATGTTCCTACTAGCAATCGACAACAGTCTGTTGCTATTGCTACTTCACCCCTGCCTTGCTTTAGCGCAAGACGTCGGAAACGGAAGAAGACTAAAATATAACCTTTAGAAAGGGCATGACAACATTTCCTATTCAAGTATCTGAGCGTTATAACCTCGCATTTTTGATGTGCAGAATAGAGCGCCGTCGTATGAAAGATGCTTTAAGGATGAAAAGATGCCATGAACTTTAGCTACACACTCGATTACGGCTGCATCACTTCCCACTTTCTCTTGTCATCCGGTGAAACAAAAGCGAAATGAAAAAAACATTGTATTGTTATTGACGGCATCAAGGCTATGAGCCATAATATAGCGTGCTACTTGTTTAACGTTCGCCACAACCACAATTGTTCTTAGACGCACATCATGCAACTTTCTTAACCATTGCGAGGTGACATCTTTTCAATACAGTCGCGTTCCACATAAATTAGATAGATATGAGCTGAATTACTACTTTTGCGGGACCCGCTCTACATAGTTGCACTCAAGCTAGCGCTCCAATAATGTCACTTCAGCACAACCCTTTTTCTTGCGTAAATCATGTTCTTAAAGAAAAATCTGTGTGACGCATTTTTTACTCAACTAATATTGTAGCAGTCCTGCTGGTAAAGCAATGATATGTAGTAATATGGTTTAGCTATATAACGATGCTACATGGCAATTGCTCACATCACTTTTTTTCTGAATCGTTTAAACGAGATTCCAATGTATTGCTATTCCTCATTCGACTACGGTTTCCGTACTCCTTGCATGTATGTCAGCAACTTTTCGTCATTCGATGAACAATATTGAAGAAATTTAAACCTGGAAATGTTGAATTGATTCAACTTTGACATTTACTGAGACGTTACTGCATTGTGCATAAGCAGAAATTAATTTATTTGTGGTTTCAATCGTATCTGTGGTCTATGAATTTAAAGAAAGTTCCTAAGACTAGGCAGAGTAATCCAATCCATTCAATGCATTTTTTTACTCTATATTGAAACAAAGGACGTACGTGCTTGCTGGCAGTAGATTAGGCTCGAAAACATAGATGCCAGCAAAACGGCAACGCAAACGGAATCCATCCTCCTTGATAACTTCTGAAAACCTAAGAAAAAAAAAAGTCTGTTAAATACATGTGACCGAAAACGGCCACCGTTAAAGTAATAAAGCTTCAAATACCTTGACCGTCTAACAGATCTCGATAATTGATTCAAGCGAAGCTTCGTATGAGCTAAATATGTCGTTGGTGGTGGCAGCGGCATATTACGCGGAAAGGCCAGCGAGCGTGCAGAAATGCGGCCCTGGAAGGTGCGCGGGCCACATGCGAATTTTCATGCACCGTTTTCCAATCATGGGCTTTTTTGGCGGTCAGCCATTTTTGATATGGCACTCAGATCTTCCATCAACGTCACCTGCCATTTTACATTCCCACATTTTATTGTTTCCTGGATATGAACGCACGACCATCGTTGTTTCCTGTAGCAAGAGGTGTGTCGCGATGCTAAGAACGTGGGTGAAATGTGAAATGATACCGAGCGAAGGACGAAAATAGAAGACAACCTCGCTTTCAACAAAACGGTTTGTTGTAACAGAAGCAGAAATATTTACAGTGGTGGTGCTCACACGCTGCACCCAGATGTCAATCACAGAGAATCACGGGGGATGCTCGAGCGACCTTTGATTTTATGAGCGCGGTCGTCGTTGGCGCACGCCGCACGCGTTATCTCTCTAATCGGCTGCCGACAGTGGGTGGCTGGTATACCCTTCTACGTGCTGCGCTCTCAACGCGAAGATAGTGTGCGAAGAGTGTCCCTGGAGAGGCCATATTATCTAAAACCAGCGTTTTGTAGAGTTGCGTTAGATAGGATCCAAAAGAGTTAGCTGCCAGCCTCACTTCGTATAACATTACAGATTGCTGCTATCGCATTCATTGCTTCACCCTTGCGGTGAAACTGTGACATTTTTCTATTTCTGTTCTATTTCCTGTGCGGTGGCATGAACTGAAGTGAGATATGATGCTTTATTTTTAGTCCTTATTTTCTTTTACTTTTCAATAGTTCTTTTTTTTATTTTCATGCAAGTTTATTTTCTGTTTCGATCGCGCAGGTTACGGAGCACTTTAGTCGACCTCGGTAAAATAACAAGAGCATCGTGTCTCGTCGCTAGACAGGTGCCTACGACGAGGCGGGGAAGGAATTTGTAGGCCCAAACCAAGAACATGGCCGAGGAAGGGACACAGACAAGCGCACACTCGCAACCAACTTTTATTAAACCGGTGCTTAGTTTCCAAACCCTCACGCATGCGTACACTTAAAAAAAATGCAACAAAAAAAATGCACCAGGACCCATATCAGCCAGGAAAACATTTTTGCGATTTGCATTTGTGGTTGCTGCGTTTTTCTTTTTTTTTTTTTTGCAAGTCTACTCATGCATACCTCGTTTGATGAGTGTGCGATGGTTCTTATTTAGAGCCGTTCCGAGAGCGCCCAGTCGCAATTTCGGTTTCAAAGAGTACCGAGCTAGGCAGCAGCAGTTCCCGTGGCTAGGTAAACGCAGCAGGCCATGTGACCACGCAATACTGTGACGTGGGAGCCGCGCGCGCGAGCGTGCGCCGCACTGGCCAGCCAGCACACTCGTGACGTAGGTTTGTTTACGCTGACACCGTGTTGATGTCGGCGTCGCGAGGTGCTCCGCATCTCGCTCAGGCACGCGGCATACACTTTAAAATTGATTTCAAATATGTTCTAGGCTATACTTGTCCTTGATATTTTGTAGATGTTGTTTATGTGTCCACATAAATCTACCTCACTCATTATTTCGCCTTCGAAATTCTGTGTCAGTGCTCTTTTAAAGAGATAAAATTATTGTGTCAGTCAGAGACTGATGCCACTTAAAGTATTAGTTCCCTTTTTTTGCATGCTCCTTTTGGTTTAAACGTACAGAGTGCCATGAAATCGTCCTCCCTGTTGTTGCTTATTATTATTTGTTTTGTTTTTCTTTCAGGCTTATTTTCTGGAAATGTGCATCGCGTTGATATCTCTAACTCACTTAACAAACATTTGTTCTTTATTCACCCATAATAAGTATGTAAAAGCGACACCACACATATTTCGATACACCAAGTGTTTGCCACAAGAAATTATATTCTATGTAGTGCCGCGTTTGACACAGCAGTCAACTTCTTGCGTTGTTTTGTTTGAATGCGAGCTCTTTTATTGCTCAAGTGCATTTGTACCGAAAGTGTGACCCATCCACTCATGCTTAAGGCCTGGAAATTCAGCAGTGTTTAATTAATACACAAATTAATATATAATACAGTAATAAGTCTGACGTCGGCGCTGCGTACGGCATCATCAGAAATACATTGAGTACGATATTGAAAAACAAGGTCGACATTAAGGCAAACGCAGAGTACACACTTCCGGCACCCTTCGAGTACCCACAGCTGCGCATGAAGATGCTGAAGTGCTATTTATAGCTATACTGTATTTTCTGCCGTATATTTTGCTCATAGATATAACCCGCATCTCCAACTACAAAGAAGCAAGTAGAAATAGGCACTGCTGGCTGTCACGCGGTGGCACTTGCCGCAGCGCTGTGTGGTGGCACTACTGTAATACAACGTAGAGAACGACGAGCAACCGGAGAATGCCAGACGCAGATGTGGTGGAGCACGTTGACGGCGGAGTAAACAAGTTAACAAAGCGGAGAGGCTGCGCAACAGCAGCAAGCAGGATGGACTGACTGAGGGATCACGCATAAAAAGACTACGGCATAGAAGGAGAACGTCACCATGTGCAGTCTCTAAGTCGGAGAAATATGCGGAGAGGCGTGTGCAGGAGAAACGTGAATACAGCTTCACTGGTAATTCGTCTTTATATACGCGGCCCCAGGAGAATTCTGTTTTTACAGCGAAAGCTGTTATGAAATCACAACAAGGGCCGTTTTTGAGCCGTAGTTGTCCGCCGCCGCCACCGCCGCCACCGGTATCCGTAACCACTATCGCGCGAAATAAGAAAAAAAACTAAATAAATGAAAAGTAGCTATGACAGAACGGGAATCGAACCGGGCCCTCAGCGTGGCAGCCCGGCACTCCACCACTGAGCTACACCGGTGCTTGAAACTGCGTTGCAAACTGACCCTATGCAGGCTTCATGTCGGATAAGGAATCGCTTTAACATGTGTAATAAAGCGTTTTAGAACAGTAAAGTAACAACCAGGCGTCACACAATGCGAATAGCGCAACGATCGAGTGGGTCGTTCAATGCTCAAACCCATTACAAAAGCCATAGAGTTTCCTAAAATTAACTAGAGGGGACTCTGGCGCTGCGATCGTTCAGCCACCATGGGAATGATGGGTAGTACACGGATTTGCCTAGTTTTCGTGCTTCCGGCTTCGAACGCACTTGCGGCTTTGTTTATTGTTGCGTTTTCGTTCTGTTTCAGAAAAAAAGAATGTACCGTTGTGAACTTCGTGAGCTTATTTGAATTCGTGAGCCTAAAAAGGTGAAGGTGGTGAGGCGTATCTGCTAAACCTTTGCTGAACTTCGTATTGCGGCAAAGCGAATTCAGGCCACACGCAGCCAAAAGAACGAAGACTAGGCAAGACTAGGCAAATTTCTGTACTACCCATGATTCCCGTGCTGGCTGAAGCGCCGTGTGTTGCAACTGCCATAGACACTAGCGCCAGAGTTCCCTCTAGTGTATTTATAGGGAAGTCCATGACAAAAGCCTCAGGCATAATTCTTCATCGTCGTCAGCCACAGCATCAACAAACTGCACATAATGCGTTACAAGTGTGTAGCGGGTACCTGGCTTTTCCGAATAATGACAAATAATGGCATAGTGGACGCTTCCCCACTTCACAAAAATTATGATTTATGGCGTAGTGGGTACCATGCAAGTGTGCTTGTAGTATTTGAGAGAGTAAAATCAATTGATGTCCAGCATACTCGCCGCCATGCTGTCTGCTTTCCTTTTCCTTTTTGTCACTTGTGTTCGAAAGCGCTGGTCCATCATAAACGAAAATCATAACTGAAAAACTTCTAATGCTTAGTGTAGCTTCAGAACCCAAGAGTAGAACCCAACACTGTTATACTCGACCTAATGGTAGGTTACCCATATTCATAGCTCCTGAAAAAAAAGCTTCTAAGTTTACCTATACGCAAATCAGATTCGTTTACCTGAGAACCTCATTTATAAAAAACATCCTATATATTTGCAGTCTGTCTTTTGAGCCCACCATTCTGCCACTCCAGTGTTTCTATATCTGCTGACACCTAGCCCAAGTCTGTTATCTTTTCTACAGCTATAGCCGGGTATTCCACCGTCTAATCAATACGGATCTTATCTGCAGTCACCCTGTCGCTGTAACAAAAGCACAAACAAGGCGGCCCTCACCCATGATCCGCTGGTATACTGAATGCTTTGTTCCAACTCGCAGGCCAGCTAGGCTTCCGCCGCTCCACATATTGCCACTACGTGCATTTTACGCGTCGATCCGAACATAAATACTATGCGGGCAGCTATGCGCCCGCCAGGACCCTTGAAGTACGTCAGAAATTAAAGGGCAAGCACAATCAGGTCGACGGATGTGCGTGACATCTTGATTTGCCTTAACCATTGCTAAACACTTCAACCACTGCTCTCACAAAAGAATTAGAAAGAACTGTTCGATGTCAAATAAATGCCTCCGACTGTTCTTGTGTTGCCCGACTAGACCGTTTATCTAACAGAAGTGGCTGCAAGCTTACATCGCCGAGGACGTTCGAAAACAGGGCCATAAAATCAGCGTCGTACATGCTCTCCGCCGCCCATTTAGTTCTACACTTTAAACGACGCCGAGTCGCATTGTAAAGAAGTAATTTCTGCGAGGCACTATTTTAAGCTCGACGCACAATTCTTCTGTCTGCATTAGGTAAGACGGTGAGCTTGCTAGTATTCCGCTGACTTTCATTTTTTGAAAAAATGCGTGCTGGCACAGTTTAAGGGGCTGCTGGCGTATAACCATAAAAAAGGTTATTTATGCTTCTGCTTACGCCCGACTACACTGACATGTGTCATGTGCTGTCTTTTGTTATTTACATTTTCCACTTGACCTCAACAGGTCAAGGACAGCTCTACATTGTAAACAGGATAGCTTGTCACAAATGTTCATGCTTCCCCCATATTTGTGCAGCAATGAATGAAAGTTTACTTGGTAACCTTTTGTATACGTATACAGTCTCGCAGGTCCTCACAAACCTTGTCATGCGGCACATAACCAGAAGTTCTAAAACTGCACATGCAGCCATTCATTGAAATTTATCGCAGCGAACTAGCATGTAGGACGTGAATGTGGTATTTGAACAGGTGGACCAAGTATTAACATGTAGTTAGCAGCTTTGAGCGGCTACTTTCTTCGATAGGGCTTGTTGCTGAGCTAGTTGGTTCATACTTCAGGAAAAAAAACATTAATGGCGCAAAGAATACGGGGACAAAGTGAAGAGCGGACAGAATACGGGGACAAAGTGAAGAGCGGAAAGCGCAGGTTTCTTCGATAACCGGCGCTTTTACGCCAATTAGTCACGGCTTGCCCGCTCTATTAGAGCAGCCTTTATATCCCAACTAATATGCTGCCATATGCAGTGGGGAAGTTACGACTTTACGTAGTCT
The DNA here is from genome assembly GCA_030522465.1 of Rhipicephalus appendiculatus. NCBI lineage: Eukaryota > Metazoa > Arthropoda > Arachnida > Ixodida > Ixodidae > Rhipicephalus > Rhipicephalus appendiculatus. Next base: position 19,327 of record JALIZH010027297.1, read on the forward strand.
TGCTTTTCAGCCATAAAAGAGTATAGTCTCAGATGAATGTTCGCTATCGACCTTGCTAGGAGAGGTTGTTTAAGGTCGGTCAATGTATAAAATATCTTTTTCATTTGGACTGGTGCATCGCGGAGAAGTTCACAGCATGGCTGAAGAGTCAATGCTCGATATTCCTGAGCATGTGCACTGGAACGC
>JALIZH010027298.1:0-15234 GCA_030522465.1 Rhipicephalus appendiculatus
CCAATACGGTGTCCTGATGTCTCGGTGCCCGCCAACGTGAAAGGGAAAAGCACCACTGTCACGAGTCCCGTTAATTGGGAAGGCAATCGTCGGGCGGATTCCAAGTGCTGACGTATCGGCCCCCCCGAAACGCACCACGAAAGCACGGACAATTTAGAAGTGGTCCCTTTGATGCGCCAGCGAACGCCGGTTGTGGACCAAAGACCGAGTCAGAGCCGAGAGTTGATAACACAAACAAGATATATTCTCAGATAAGGCAGTACAAACAATAACTCACAAACATGCACACTTGGCCGGTATCAAATACAACACAACTCACAACGTAACTCTGATGGTGTTCAAAACAACGGGAACAAACAACTCGCGCTACAATGCAATCTCATGCATTAAACTATCCAAGACACTTAAAGACTAAAATGTTCATCAAACGTATTCAGTCCAAAGTTCTTGGAACTAAACTTGAATGCTTCTCTTCCAGGAAGACACTCACACAAAGTCCAGCGCTGGTTGTCGCCCCGATCCTCCGAGCTTTCTCTTCCAGGAAAGGCTCCTCAAAACTTCCGCAGATCCCACGGCGTCGTCATTCGATTCTTCCAGATCGACTGACCGCACTTCAGCAATCAAACAACACCATCCTTCACTCACGAACTGAGTGGAAACTCACTTACTCTCACTGGAGTACTCGCTCACTTAACTGACTTCTTCTCCCTCCCTGGCCCTCCGTCGCCGCTCGCTTATATTCGCTCGCCTCTGCATTCGCGAAGTTTCCAGATTTCTCCTCGGCGCGTAGCACGGCCAAAGCTATTGAAAGGGCCAGACCTTTCTCGTGGTTTCCACTCATCGCGGCCTAACTTGTCGTTGCGTCATCCCTTCCTTCACGAGCGTTCCAGACCTTGCTCGGTGTTCCGATCCGAGACAGCGGGTTGGCGTGGCGGCGGTCGTTTCGAGGGGGAGAGGAGGCGCGCGCGCGCGGGGCGGCTTTTCATGCTTGTTGCGCCGGGCGCGTCTAGACAGATCGGCGCCTGGATTTTACGCTGCCGTTAGAAATCGGCGTCGCGCGCTTATTTGAGCGCTCGCTCGTGACACTGCCCCCCACTTCAAGAATATTATCACATAATATTCAAACAACACGACGAGCGCGCACACACATCACACAACAAAAGTTCCGCATATATCAGTCCGTAACTCAGTCCATTGCTCACGGCGTGTCACATTCACAATAGAACACAATATCATTCACATCGCAATTCGATTTCTCGACACATGAAGTATAACACTGGTACATCAGTACAACACTACATCACACATTTCATACAAAACAAGGCGAAAACACAAAGCACTGCATTTACATCGCTATACAATATCAATAGCATTGCTTACATAATGTCACCAAAACATGCTTTAGGTCACTCGGCATACAAAAGGATACTAACAAAACAACACATTGAGGTTCAACACGGCCAACACACATTCAAATTCAACCTCGACACCTATCCTGCGTGCTTTTTGTCGCGCTTACGCCTTTTCTTACGGTGCTCGCTCGATCGCTTCCTGTTTTTCCTCTTTTTCTTATTGCGAGCCGTCTCCGAAAAAGGTGTCATAGAAGGCGTCTCTGCCGACGCTGACATATTCGACACGGACAGGTCATCATCGCGTTCACTAGTACCTTGCTGGTACTTAGCCAGCTCGGGCACGACGCAGTGTTCAGTTTGTGCGACCGACTTTGTCCTCTTCTCACTCATAGTTGTGGGTGGTCGCTTCGTAGGAACATCACCTGCACGGCACGTTTTCTCGTCTGGCACGATGACCTCATGATTGACTTTCTTCCGCACCTCATCTTCATCTTGAGCTCGGGTGGCATCCGTCACAAGATTCCCTTCCGCTGCACCTTCTCTTCGCGGTTCCGGCGGTGACGAGGGCTCTATCTTCGGGTCTTCTCCCAAACATTCCGGATCGTTCGGCCCTCGCGCTCCGTCGATGTTTCCAATGATGAGGTCGAACAGGGGGAGTTGCCGTGCACAGGGCAGCAACTCTCCCGCTGAAGTATGGCGTCTCGACCTCAATTATAGCCTCGGGAAGCACCTGAATCGAACCGTCAAACAGGCACACCGGGCTGGTTCTGCCTGTTAACTCGGTGTCGCGGACCAAGTCTTTTCGCACGACAACCGTGCTAGTTCCTGTATCTCGCAGTACCGTGATTTCCTTTCCAGAAATCTTCCCAAGCAGCGTAGGCATTCCTTTCGTTAAACCGGTTGGGCGTGTTGTCATCGCGCAACCAATGAAAGGGATTTGCTTCCCGCTTTTTCAGCTCGACAAACCCGTTGCTGATGTCTTCTTCTTGGCCCTTCGGTGGCGCATACACACACGATACTTGGTGGGCTTTACTCGCTTCGTTGCGACATGCGTCTGCCTTGTGCCCAGTTTGTCCACATTTAAAACATTTCATCACACTGGAACGCGTAAAGTTCGTCCGACAATTGCTAGCGCGATGACCCACTCGGTTACACAAAAAGCATCGCGTAACATTCTCCTGAGAATTCTTCTTTTCCTCCGGTGCTGATTTCTGCGAATCGTAGCAACCATCCTTTTTGACTTTGGCCAAATTCGTGCCACCTTGCGCTTCCAAGAATTGATCGGCCAATTCAAGCATATCCTCGAGTGACTTAGCTCTCCTCTCTTTCAAATACAGCGACAGGCTCGGGTGGCAACTGGTGAGGAATTGCTCTCTGATAAGGAGCTCCCTAAGCTCACCGTACTCCTGTGCTGTCTCTGAAAGTTCGATCCAACTGTCGAAATAATGGCTAAGTCGTGCGGCATACTGCGTAGCCGTCTCGCCATCAGCTGGCTTTCCTGTTCTAAACCTATCTCGGAAGCCTTCCACAGTGAATCTGAATCGCTTCAGCAAAGCAGCTTTCACCTTTGCATAGCTACCTGCATCGGTTGGCGTCAGCCTACCGTACACACTGAGCGCTTCGCCACTCAAGCAAGTACTCAAAGCTGTAGACCATTGATGCTCCGGCCAATTCTGGCTTTTAGCAATCGTCTCAAACCTGTGCAGGTACGCATCAAGGTCATCCTTCCTCTCATCAAACGCCACAAGCAGTTTGCTTGGGTTCAACCGGAAGCTATTATCTTCCCGGATTTCACTGCTCTCGACTCCAGCTTGGACGGGAGTTTCAATTCGTTGTTGCAAACGCAGCCGTTCGAGTTCTATCTCGTGCTGCCGTTGCCTTTCTTTCTCAGCCATCTCCGCTTCTCTCTCTTCTTTGGCTCTTTCAGCCGCTAGCCTCTCTCTCTCTAGCTCAGCTGTTCTCTCTTCCTTGGCCCTCTCAACCGCCAACCTTTCTCTCTCAAGCTCAGCTGCCTTTTCTTCTTTGGCCTTCTCTCTTTCTTCTTTTTCCTTCTGGCTAACCCACTTCCGTAGCTCGGCCCCAGAGAGACCCATCTTCTCACCAAGAGCAACTAACTTTTCAAGATCCATGATGCCTCTCAAACAAACCTAGCCGCGTGCACAAAATATCTGCCTAACTTCGAACACTCTACACACCCGTTAGCGAGAACGCGGTGCGAAAACACAAATACCGTCCCGATTGCACTACCAACGCCTCAAGGCTCTTTCTCCCTACTTTGGACACACTGTGCACCAAAAAGGTCCTTGTCGCGGACGCCAGAATAATTGTCACGAGTCCCGTTAATTGGGAAGGCAATCGTCGGGCGGATTCCAAGGGCTGACGTATCGGCCCCCCGAAACGCACCACGAAAGCACGGACAATTTAGAAGTGGTCCCTTTGATGCGCCAGCGAACGCCGGTTGTGGACCAAAGACCGAGTCAGAGCCGAGAGTTGATAACACAAACAAGATATATTCTCAGATAAGGCAGTACAAACAATAACTCACAAACATGCACACTTGGCCGGTATCAAATACAACACAACTCACAACGTAACTCTGATGGTGTTCAAAACAACGGGAACAAACAACTCGCGCTACAATGCAATCTCATGCATTAAACTATCCAAGACACTTAAAGACTAAAATGTTCATCAAACGTATTCAGTCCAAAGTTCTTGGAACTAAACTTGAATGCTTCTCTTCCAGGAAGACACTCACACAAAGTCCAGCGCTGGTTGTCGCCCCGATCCTCCGAGCTTTCTCTTCCAGGAAAGGCTCCTCAAAACTTCCGCAGATCCCACGGCGTCGTCATTCGATTCTTCCAGATCGACTGACCGCACTTCAGCAATCAAACAACACCATCCTTCACTCACGAACTGAGTGGAAACTCACTTACTCTCACTGGAGTACTCGCTCACTAACTGACTTCTTCTCCCTCCCTGGCCCTCCGTCGCCGCTCGCTTATATTCGCTCGCCTCTGCATTCGCGAAGTTTCCAGATTTCTCCTCGGCGCGTAGCACGGCCAAAGCTATTGAAAGGGCCAGACCTTTCTCGTGGTTTCCACTCATCGCGGCCTAACTTGTCGTTGCGTCATCCCTTCCTTCACGAGCGTTCCAGACCTTGCTCGGTGTTCCGATCCGAGACAGCGGGTTGGCGTGGCGGCGGTCGTTTCGAGGGGGAGAGGAGGCGCGCGCGCGCGGGGCGGCTTTTCATGCTTGTTGCGCCGGGCGCGTCTAGACAGATCGGCGCCTGGATTTTACGCTGCCGTTAGAAATCGGCGTCGCGCGCTTATTTGAGCGCTCGCTCGTGACAACCACACACGCGGCCGGACCAGAGGAGCAACGCGCGCACTTTCGTACGACCTGCGCACCCAAAGAGGGAACAACAGGGCAGATTCTTGACTGCTCCTTGCAGCGATCGCCGTGTAGGGGTGCTTCGAACCGATCCTCTACCCTCCCACTCCTCCTTTTTCTCAGTCGACGCCTCGCTTCTGACCGAGTGAGCCGACCACGCTTGCCGCACGTGTTTTGGATCTGCCGCGGAATATCAGCGATACCGATGAATACATTCGCTACTTTATTTCACCAAGTGAGTATACTTGTTGTGCGCTTGAGTTGCATAATTTTCTCAGGCGATTTCCGATTGCGTCGTTATAATATTTTCAGGGTGCATCGGGTTAAAATGGTTCACGTGGACTGACCGGCATCAAAATGGTCTACTGTTGCATGCCCTATTGCCGCTCGCGCGCAGTGGAAAGCCCAGAAGTTTCGCTTCACCGATTACCAAGTGACTGAGAGTTGTGCGCCAAATGGCAAAGGAACATTGCAAGGAAGGATTGAACTATGAACGATAAGTCACCGTCTACGGTTGTGTGTAGCCAGCACTTCTTTTCGACTGCCTATGCTTCCGGGTGCCGCGTAAAGTAACTGCTGCCTGGCGCTGTGCCCACTGTTTTCGAAAGCTATCCGGCGTACATGGTGCCTCCTGCGAAAAGCCCTCGCGGGGAACCTGCTCCTCCTCCAAAACAAATCAAGCGGAAAGCCGAACCGCTTGAATCGCTGCCTGAGGAAGACAATGTGTCTGTCGAATGCCACAAATACATCAAAAGCATGAGCACGTAAACCACGAGCAACGATCACCAACGTGCAAGCCGGTACCTCTACACTATCTCGAGGCTTCGCTCTCAAGTGTCATACCACCGTTCCAAGAGTGAGAAGTTACTAGAAAAACTCGTCAAGGAAGAGCAGCGCAGTGCATTCTATCGCGAAAGCAAACATCATGATTCGGTGAGAAAAATTGAGGCGGACTCGCAGAATGGACACAAAAAGGCCATGTTCCTGATTCAACAAATTGAACGATACGGGAAGCAACACCTGATGTACCTGTCGTGTGGTTAGTGCCGCGGGTGCACAGACACGCAGAGACCGACGCGTACACGCTGCTTGCTCGGACGAAAGTGGGCCCCGCCCTTTGTTGGGCACGAACATATATAGCTATACACTCATGCAAGTTACAGGGGCGTTACGCTCCGGTGGCCGCAGTGGCCGCATTACGAAACGGCTGAATTTTGGTGACCTCTACATATTCACCCTTGAAAGTTGGAAGGTCCTACGGGAGGAAGGGGTATGCCAAACACATCACAAAGCTTCACAAGTTCAAACGGCGAGGCGGAACAACGCGCCGGCTGTAACGCGTTCGTGTCGCACCATCACTACGGTCCCTGGCTGCAGGGGAATGTTGCACAAGCTGTCCTTGGGGGACCGTAGGTTCCACGCTGTTGGCAGGCTGAGCTTCCTGATGGGGAACTTGCTGCGGTGGAGATAGTTGCTCTGTGGCTGTCGGCAGTGGTTCCTCTCTGGAGGCAGTAGGCACGAAAGGCACGAGGTGACGGCAGTTGCGCTGGAGGATACCACCTCGGTCTGTTTCAAACTCTTGGTCGTTGCCGCGGACTGAGGACTTTAGCCTGCACTTGATCAAGTCACACCCAGACACGCTCACCCGTTTGGAGTTGTGGCAGGTCTCGAGCTCTACGATGCCTATTGTAGTCGTCGGCCTGCTTACGCTTGTAAGCCGCATCCTTCGTGACGACGTCTTTGTTTGGTGGCCAGTTGGGACGTAGCTAGGAGTCTTGCTTTGGGACTTTGGTTCTCACTTGACGTCCCATCAACAGCTGGGCAGGACCGAAGCCGTCGAGTCCTGGAGCATCCCGATAGCTGAGCAGAGCTAAATGAGGATCATTCGACTTGCGCAACACGGCCTTGACTGTTCGAACCATCCTCTCTGCTTCTCCGTTCGAATGAGCGTAGTGTGAACTACCGGTCGCATGGTTGAACCCGTGTGACACTGCAAATGCTGCAAAATCATGCGAAGACAGTGGTGGGGAGTTGTCTGACCTGACCTCTTGCGGGATTCTATGACTGGCAATTATGCTTTTGAGAGCATCGATAACTGCCTGAGCTGTTCTCTACCTCAGGGTCACATACTCGGGGAACCTTGAGTAATAGTCCACCACTTAGGAGGAACGTCTGGCGATTCAGATGGAACAAGTCCATTTCGAGAAATTCCCAGGGACGTGCAGGTAGGGCTGTGGAGACTAGGGGTTCGAAGGTTCACGCGGGTGGAGGCGAACTGTTCGCACTTGGTGAAGAGAGAGGCGATGTCTCCAGAGAAAGAAGCGCACAAAGTAAAACCCAAGTTCTCACAAAGTAGGGTGGAAAACTAGGCAGGGTGATACGGTTTTAACGGAAAGGGCGAAAAATAATGGCTGCAGATCTACGCAGATCCAAACTGACTCCCGAGCTAGGGCTTTGGTCCTGTTGATGCCCTGATGGCCTTCGTGCAGCAGCGTCAAGTCCGCCGGCAGAAGTGACGATGGGATGACTATCCAGGGTCCTTTCAGCAAAATACCGTCGCAGACAGAGAGCTAGTCAACCACAGAGGCGTACTCTTGGACTTTCGTGGCCACCCTTGCTGGCAGAACGAGGCGAGAACCTTGCACTCTCCATCAGACTCTTGTGCCTGTCGTTCGTATTCAGGGCTGAGTGGTAAGACTTCCGACATGCAGCCGACTACCTGTGCTGCAAAGAGTTCCATCGTGTCTACAGGAGTGGATGCCTTCTGAGTAATGCGTGATAAGCTATCTGCTGTGGCTAGCAGCTTTCCTGGTACGTGCAGCATGCGGAACTGGTATTGCATGGTCTTGAGCAGTAGTCTCCGAATAAGAGACGGCAACATGTCCAGCTCCATCTTGCCCAGACTTGAAATGAGCGGCAGGTGGCCGGTCTCGATGTCGAAGGTGATGCCACGGAGGAACTTGTCGAACCTTTGTATAGCCCATGTTGTTGCCAAAGCTTCTTTTTCAATCTGGCTATAATTTTGTATGGTCTCAGTCATGGACCTCGAAGCGAATGCGACTGGGCGGCGCTTACCGGAGGGTTGAGTCTGTAGCAAGATTGTGCCGAGTCCGAAAGAGCTTGCATCAGCGGACACTGTGGTACCGTACAACGGGTGGTATTTGGCCATGCACCTGTCTGACGTCGAGTTTTTTTACTTTCTCGAAGGCTGCCTTTTTCTCGGGCTGCCACACCCAACTTGCAGAGTTGTTCAGCAAGGCTCCGATGGGCGCAGAGATGTCAGAGATGTGCGGCAAGAATCTGGCGAGATGATTCACCATTCCGAGCAGTCGTCTAACGCCGGCGACGTCCGTTGAAGCTTCCATTGCTTTGATAATCTTGACCTTGCTAGGATCTGGCCTGATACCCTGTGCTGAGACGTGTACGAAACAAGGCCATTGCCAGTAACATTGCAAATATCTACATTCACGTCTAAAATATTGCATAATCATCTTTCCTTCACGCGCATCAATGCTAAAACAGACATCTTCAACTCATCTGCCCTCTCACGCGTCATCCGCATGTGGAACGCCCTTCCAGATGACATCGTAGTTGAACGCAATAGAGAAAAATTCCGCGCCGCCTCAACACACCTTTTCATGATTAACTGTTTCATTTATTCACCCCAAGTTTGGTATTTATGCATTTAGTGATCGGTTCTTTCTTGTTTCATTTCTTTTCTTTCTCTTTTTTCTATTAGTGATTTTTGTAGGTTTGAATACTAACATGCACTTCATTTCGATGTGTAATCTTGTGATACGTCTTCGCTTTTATGACTTTGTTTATTTTTTTGTAGCCGGTTGTATAGTCACAATTTCACATGTTTCATCGCCTGCGCTTAGTTCCCGTTGTATTTTCTTTATCATTGTCACTGTTATGCAATGTATAATTTTCGACAATTTTTCCTTATTTTGTTATTATTTGTATTTAAGTTGTGCATGTATATAATCTTTTGATGCTCCCCTTACGCAATGCCCTGTTGGGCCTGTAAGGTACTTTGAATAAATAAATAAATAAATAAAACTCCGAGGAAGGAGACCCAAGATACCCCAAAACGACACTTGTCCTGGTTCCGTGCGACGCCTGTTTTTTCAAGGCGAGACAGCACCTGACTCAGTCTGGCGTCATGCTCCTGGCGGGTGCGTCCGCAAACCTGAATATCAGCTATCATATAGCCGACTCCTTCTTGACCCTCCAGGATTCTTGTCATCTGGTTTTGGAAGTACTCTGGCGCGGAGGTGATGCCAAAGGGGAGCCGGCATAAGCAGTATCGGCCATATGGGGTGATGAACGTCGTAAGCTCTTGGGCATCTGTAGAGAGCTTCACCTGGTACAGGTTGCGGTCGCATCCAGCTTCGAAAAAAGGTCACAGTTTCACCGCAAGGGCGAAGCGATGAATACGATAGCAAGGAATTGGAATGTTACACGAAGAACGACAAGCAGCTCGATACCTGCAGCCTCCCGCTGAACCACAAAGAAGGACGCTCGAAAAGGACGCGCAAGTATACACAGGACAAGCGTGGACTAATAACTGTCACAGTTGTTACGCCTTTGTGTTAAGGTCCCTAGATAAAACAAGTTTTCAAGATAGCGACTCTCTCCCTTTTCCTCCTCGTTTACTTGCCTGGAGCGCCCCCCAAGAAGGGTCAAAGCGTGCATAAAACAGAGAATGTTTCTGTTGAGTTATTACGGCGGGTAGAAACAATAGTCTAATACCAGTAAGTGAGACATAGAATAAGCGGTTACTTAGCCGAGGAAAAAAATTACAGCATAAAAAGAAGTCTGACGTGAGTTTCCACAAGTGGCAACGTTGGGCAAGTTTTATATTTCGCACCGCTAGCCATGGCGCTTCGAATCCTACGTAGTACTTGTTTCTAGTTCACTATAGTAGTACTGTTCGTCCAGTTCTCCGAATGCGTTGTTTTGCTCGTGCATATGATGTGGCACAATAATGTGCTTCTTGCTGGATCTCGACTGTGTCCACAGGGCACCAGCTTGTTGTGATGAGTGATTATAGCCAACTTGCGCAGAGACGAGGGAAAGCTCGGCCATGCTGGCACGAACGCTTGATTAGCAGCGCTTCGATGACAGTTTTTCCGGAAAAATACGTTCATTTTCGCAATCGTAATGCATGACATATTTTCTGGGTGACTATGGAAGAGACTGCGACATTGCAACGCGGGTGCACGCAACTTCACCAAAAGTGAGAGTTCTGCCAGTGAGATGTCCCGAAGCGTCGCGTTTCAGCTTCTTTATGCAGCGTTCTAAAAAAAGGGGGGCTCGAACTGGTCTGGTGTGAAATGTTCCTGAAAGTGGATTCATCAAACACTACAGGGTGATTCCACGTAAGATCGAACAAAGCATGGCCGGTCGACCTCTTAAATTTATTTCAAATTTTTATATATTGTTGCCTGATGAGTGGAAAGAAGAGATCCGCAATTGGTTTTGCTGAAAAAATTTTTTTCGAAGCACCGGAAATCAATAATGACGACGAGGTGGAGTGCCACGCTTATCTGCTCTGCTGTTTTTCCCGACTTTGGTGATGAGTTACACAAAATATACTAAAGCTACGTACTTCATATTTGTTTAGCTAAATATATGGATGCTTTCGCTTGCGTTCAGTTATTTTTGGTTTCTCTGGGTAGTGTATATATTTTTATAAAAAATCTCAAAATCGACCCACGAAACGTTTTTTGGCCTACTTTGCAGGTCTTTATTTCAGAAAAGGCGTGAGACAGAGCGGCGAAAATTCCGCATTAGGTTCTCAACATGCTTATTTATGAAACTGCCAAAGATTATAATAATATCACTTTTTAGTAAGGAGATACAATCGCGCTAATTTCAAGAAAACAACATACAGTGGGAAATTCTGGCGACGATTAAAAAAAAAACCCATTTTTTATATTTCTTAAAATTTTTCCACTTATTCTCTTGCACATCAGCTTTCACAATCAATAAAAACATGTTGCATAATGTTGTTTCACTTGCATTTACGGCCCGTCGAATAACGCCGTTGCGCAAGGATAGGCAATCGTAGCTCGTACTTGCTACACGCTATGTGTATAGAATGCAGGCCTATACTTCAGTTTCTTAAAAGGCAAGCGGCACTGAAATAGCTGTCGGCTGCACTGAGGACGCCAATTTCGAAATGATTTGGTCACGGGAGCGGCCATGAGTGCGGGGTTACCGAGCAGGCGCGCGCGTACAGTCCGGCGTGTTCCGGTGCAGTGAGGGCTCGTTTTCGTGTCCTCAGACGGATGGATCGCAATACAGCCGAGGGTAACTTGAACGCATGTGCATTGGAGCGTCGCTATTTTATCCGCCCTTTGCTCACATCGTGGGCACGCGCTGTTAACACGGCGGAGATAGAAGTGCAGACACAGCAGACATTTTTTTGCGCAATTTGTGTGTTCAGAGTAAACGCAAACAAAAGCACGTCTACAATACGAACTTGTATATATTTAAACAAAAGCGTTCCTAGGCGACTGATGTAACTTGGACACGGCTGTTGGGATTCCGATGCACGTGCTTGGCGCGTAAACAGAGGCGATCGGCCAAGGTCACAGATTCGATGGCTGTAGCTCCAGTTTCCCGGCCGCATTCGGCGCCCGCACAGGAAACACTTCACGGCGTCGACGTAGAAGTTGAAATTTGACTGCGTTCTCTCGCTGGTGCTGATGTGGAAGCACCATGAAAACTCTGTCAGGAAGCTGCTAGCGCTCGGTTCACGCATACGGACGATAGCCGCTTTTGCCAGAGAAACTGCGCTGCGCCAACTGATCCCAGTGGTAAGCATAAACGTGGCGTTCCAGCCCAGCGGCCAAATAAAAAGGGAACAAACGCAAAACTATAGGTAACCGGATGCGCCTGCCTATCTCAGATGACGGCAGCAGACGGCGTGTACTGGCCGTACGCACGGTCCGCTTCTCACACTTCATTCGACTCCGACAGTCCTGCTCGAGCTTTGCTTTCCTCCTGTGCGTCCTATTGAGGCAAAGTATAGCTCTGAGCGAGAGTATTGTGCAGACTACCTTTCGAAGCACCAGAAGCTCATTTTTAAAGAAACGAAATTTTCGCAGAGTTACCATCACACTTTGATGCCGCACTGCATAGGGAACCTCACGCGTACAACACTGATTTCTAATCATTCACTACCGTGTCTCTCAAAGTTAATTTCCAGCGTTGAGACGTAATTACTCGATACAATATGATGCTAAATGGAAAAGCCATAAGCGATCACAAATGTCATACAATCTTCAGACCTACATGGTGCGCTCAGTCTTGCGCAAGGGCTTTATTCGACGGGCCGTAAATGCAAGTGAAACAAAATTATGCAACATGTTTTTATTGATTGTGAAAGCTGATGTGCAAGAGAATAAGTGGGGAAATTCTAAGAAATATAAAAAATGGGGTTTTTTTTTTAATCGTCGCCAGAATTTCCCACTAAATGTTGTTTTCTTGAAGTTAGCGCGATTGTATCTCCTTACTAAAAAGTGATATTATTACAATCTTTGGCAGTTTGATAAATAAGCATGTTGAGAACGTAATGCGGAATTTTCGCCGCTCTGTCGCGCGCCTTTTCTGAAATAAAGACCTGCGAAGTAGGCCAAAAAAGGTTTCCTGGGTCGATTTTGAGATTTTTTATAAAAATATATACACTACCCAGAGAAACCAAAAATAACTGAACGCAAGCGAAAGCATCCATATATTTAGCTAAACAAATATGAAGTACGTAGCTTTAGTATATTTTGTGTAACTCATCACCAAAGTCGGGAAAAACAGCAGAGCAGATAAGCGTGGCACTCCACCTCGTCGTCATTATTGATTTCCGGTGCTTCGAAAAAAAATTTTTCAGCAAAACCAATTGCGGATCTCTTCTTTCCACTCATCAGGCAACAATATATAAAATTTTGAAATAAATTTAAGAGGTCGACCGGCCATGCTTTGTTCGATCTTACGTGGAATCACCCTACAGCTGTATTCAACTGTACGTGCATACACTCTCAGTCAAATCCCGGCTAGAATACACGCCTACAGGCAGGAAATCCGGTCAAATTATGGCCGCATCTAGTCAGTTCGTTACGCGGCTCCGTAGCCGTGTCCCAGAAGAAGCGGCCCTATTCTAAGTGGCCTTCAGAATAGCCGTGGCGACGCTTAGACGGGATTTTAAGTCAAATTTTTCCTGGCTAGGTACGGCCTGCGGTTACGCGTGACGGCCCTGTACGCGGCCTGTCTGTAGGCGGCCCTGATGCGGTTGCGAGAAAAAAAAAGGTATTTTTTGACGCTGCCAACCGTTTTCTCGCTAGTTTGACGGTTGTAATTATCACTACGGGTAATTAGAAGATGAACAGCATTACAATTATCAACATCTGCGACAACAACATGCAAATTACGCACAGCACTGGAATCGAACTCGGGGCCGCGTGCACTGAAAGCAGATAACTTACCCATTAAAGCCCCTGAAACTTCGCAAAGTAGCGACACTCTCCTCCACCGCTCTCGTTCCTCCTCGGTCTCCTCTCCTTCGCCCTCTCTTTTCGAACGTGGCGCCACCTACCTTGCTCCCGCGTAGCAGACGACCTTTCGAAGAGTGTGCGCGCGCGCCTGCCAGGCAGCGCGCTGTAAGCATTCGCAATATGCCATCTTGCTCTTGGTATCTTTTGTTTTTTGTTTATATGTTACTTTGGAGACGTTAGCGCTTTTATATAGCCTCACACATTCGATCTCGCACACAGAATTTGTGAAAATCACAGCAATGAAAAAAAAATATACATAAACCAGCATCAAGCAAGTGTTCATGTGTTCATATTGCTCCATGAACGAGCAAGCGAACGAATAAACCAGCGTGCCACCGTTAATGTTTCCTTCGCGAGAGCTCCGCTATAATAATAATATCAGTGGTTTTATGTCCCAATACCACGCTGTGATTATGAGAGGCGCCGTAGTGGAGAGCTCCGGAAATTTTGACCATCTGGTGTTCTTTCAAGTGCACTGACATCACACAGGCCTCAAGCATTTCACCTCCATCGAAACGTGACCGGCGCGGCCGATCGCGACGTCCGGATCAGCAGCCGACCACCATATACACTGTTCTACCGCAGTGGGCGGCAAATCGCGGATATAAATATTCACATGAAATAGCACATAAACTTAGCGCGAAATAGGACGTATACGTGAGGTTCCGTAACTCCGAAACGATGAAGACACGCTGCGACTGCACGCTGCACGAAAACTTCCGGGCGACGTTTTCGACGCGACTATGCGAGGTAAGTTGCGGTCCCCTCACAATAAGCATGCGTCAATGTTCACGCAAATCACTGCGTTCTCTCGCGCCGTAGACACGTCTCAGTTAATTGTGCAATACGTCGTTATTCCTCATGCGCGTTTTATTACTGCTTCTGCGAGGTCTGTACTTTTTTTCTTCAAGCATACGGGGTTACGCTTTCTGCTTGACGTGATGTACTTACTGGTTTGAGTTCACGGTATTGGTTCGTGCGCCCAGCATCATGCACGCGGACTGACGATCGAAAACGTGATTACGAAACTTCTGAGATTCGGCGCAGTGCTTTTGAAGAAACAAACCTGCAGTGTCTACGGCGAGATAGAACGCAGTGATTTGCGTGAACATTGACGCATGCTTATTGTGAGGCGATCGCAACTTACCTCGCATAGTCGCATCGAAAACGTCGCCTGAAAGTTCTCCCGCCCGATTCGGTGTATCCAAGTCTTTCTTCGTAACTTGTTGCGCTTCCCGGACGGGATCATAAACAGCTGTTAGCCTTCGCTTGATTTGTTGGCAAGGTTCTGTTTGGTGTCGCAGAAGTCGGTCGCCAGACTTGGGGGGTTACGGCCGCCCCAGCGACACCGGCACTCCACGGACGCTGGTAAAATACTGAGAACCGCGAAGCGGCACGTCGTGGGTTACGTGCGCCCCAGTGACACCGGCACACCACGGACGCTAGCAAAACAGATTAGAAAGCTGGAACGGGAAACCTGGAACTGCACTGGCAAATACCGCCAAGTCTGGCAACCGACTTATGCGACACCAAACAGAACCCTGCCGATTTGTTGAGCCATCCGAAGGCGCAGCAGCCGCCCATGGCAACGAACAGTTACGTCGGTCTTGTTTGCTAAGTATTTCCGAGCACAACGCACGCAGAATGGGAGCACAACGCACACGGAATGGGAAGCACGCATCCATGAAACACATGCGCTGTGCGTCAGCGAGCCCACGCGTCCGCGCTTCGAGAGCGAAGATGGCAATCGCGAGCGACTGTAAACAAACGGACTCTTCGCGCGGTCCCACGTGATGGCAGTTGGCCAATGCCGACGCGGCGCCAGCCTCGGAGAGGGCAGGGGAGGGAGAAAAGCGAGGAGGCGCGCTTCTCCCCACATATGTCGCTACTTTACGAAGTTTCAGGGGTTTTATTACCCATTGCACCACAGCGCC
>JALIZH010027299.1:0-15818 GCA_030522465.1 Rhipicephalus appendiculatus
GGCAGAGTAACAGCACGGAACTCCTTCTCCAACTAGGCCTTCATTACGAAATAGTTATAGACGAACAGATCTCGCAGTACGAACATTTAATCAATACCAAAGAAGGCTGCCACATTCTCGACAGTCTCGAAATTTATTATCACACACAACATGATGTAAACAGGACATACTACGGGACATTCGAACTGAACTCCGAATCCCATCATTGCCAAAGAACATGCATCCTCTACCCAACAAAGATATATTAATCAATAGAGCCAGACCTATGCTCCAGAATGCTGGACGCAACGAGAAGGCGGTCTTTGTTTATGCAGTGTGCTATCGAGACTGTCACCGTTTTGCTGTTGCGGTTGTATGGATCCCAGCCAGTATGACCCTCGGGACTGGACCCAAGTCCTTCCGAGCCCAGGCAAACCTCCGGGAAACACGAAAAGCGACCCACGGTACGAACGCGGATCCTTCTGTGCGAGCGACGCCGAGGCAGTTGCGGGAGACGCCGGAGTCCGCCGGAACTCCCGCGCTACACAGCTCTTCGACGCAGCTGCGCGTTCTCCGTACAACTGCACAAAAGATCAAGCAACTACCACGACTTCCACCCGACGGATATAAAGTGGTATTCCGCTCCCAGGGCGGCCTTGACCTTACGACGCTCCAGCCACGGTACCTCCTCAGCGCTCTCATGCAGGCCGCTGCGCTGACCGACCCATCTACACTGACCCTTCGGATTCACCCCGTTAACAACACTTGCACAGTGTCTGCGGTGAATCAAGAGGACGCGCTCAAGCTTGTGCAACTAGAGCACATCACTTACGACCAGCATGAGTATGCCATGACGGCATATATCGCACCCCCTGATGGCTCGGTCAGGGGTGTTATCACGAACGCCTACTGGAAAGAATCACCACAAGAACTACTCGCGGACTTGATCTCACGCAACCCGCATGAAACTATACTAGACGCTCGACGGATGGGACTCACACGATCAATTCTCATTACCTTTGGTCAAGCCAACGTCCCCCCGGAAAATCGTTTATGGTGGAGGACTGCATCTGTGCACGCCCTACACGCCAAGGGTCGAGACGTGTAGTAACTGCCGGACCATAGGCCACCACACGGATGTATGCATACAACCTAGGACGCACAAATGCCCCAGATGTGGCCAGTTACACCCGAAGGAGGCAAATCCTACATGTGCTCCAGTTTGCATCATCTGCGAAGGCCCGCATCTGTCGGGAAGCCGGCAGTGCAAGCACCGGCACCTACCTAAAGTCACCAGGCCCACATCAGCTCGTGAAGCACGATCCCAGCAACGAGTAGACCACACGCCACCCGGTGCAAGCGCCCAACGCTCTGAGCCACCTGCCGGTCAACGAGACGGACAGTCCAAGAGCTCCAACCAACCTACATGGGCCGACAAGCTGAAGACGCCCAAAGGGACGAGCACACCAGTGACTAACACCCCGCCTGCCCCGGACCCCCGTGACCAGGAGCTTCCGGGCCCTGCGTGTGGAGGTAAGCCGCCTCACGACCCTTTTAACACAAAACCCTGCTCCCCCCTCACCTCCTTCGCAACAGTTGTCCCCAGACTCACTCACCCCACCCGCGGCGGAGTCATCCAACAGCCCAGCCACACACTCCTCACCCCCCTCATAAAAAGAAACGCAGTTCGGATCCAGTCGACGATTATCAGACCGATCTCAGAAACTTGGAAGCTAAATTCGACGCAAAATTAGTAGCTCTGGAGGCGCGCCTCGAAGATAAATTTTCAACACTGGTCGAGCAGCTGTCCAATCGTTTTGAGCAACCGATGAATTCGCTATTCCCACGCCTAACCCGAAACTCTAGAAAGTAAGTTTACGCATTTTGAGACCCGCCTGCAAAGGGTCGAAACCACTAGCAGCTCATCACATGAGGGATCTTCTACCTCCATCTCCCACACACCTCCTCCCCCCTATCTCACTTTCACTACAGCCACAACAACCAATCCTCGCTCCTCCCACGCTCCAATATGGCGGGTCGCGATAATTCTACCAACCTATCACTACTCCAGTGGAACTGCCGCGGCTTTCGGGGCAAGCGCGCGCCGCTGCAGCTCCTACTACCTAGCCTTCCTGACATACCTAAACTTATTTTGTTACAGGACACGCAACACCAAGCTAAACTTCCCCGTTACAATGCAGTACACTCAGACACCACCGACACTCCCCGAGTGTCCACACTCATTCATCGCACCATTACCTACCAAGAACACACAATCACCTCCTCCACCCCATGTGTCCTCATAGAGATTATCCCCACGAAACTTGGCACACCTCCGATTTTTATAGCCAATATCTACCACACCCCAGGCCAGGCTATGGCCACTCTCGATGCGCTACTGCAGAGAATTCACCACATCGCGGGACGAAACCCCCAACTCATAGGCGGCGATTTTAACTCTCAGCATACAGACTGGGGTTATCGGTACACCACAGCACGGGGTCGCAGGCTTTGGACTACCATCCAAGACCTGCGCCTCACTACACATAACGAACTTTCATACACCAACCCGAATCGGCAATAGCGTAACCATGGACACTAGCCCGGATCTCACACTCAGCCGTTCACTCAAAAATATTCCATGGTCCCGTACACAGCACACACTTGGAAGCGACCATTACATTATCGCCATACAAATACCTCACACGCCACACAGACCTCGACTACGCACCCATAATCTTATTCAATGGGACGCTATCCAATCCGCTCGTCGGGAGCTCCCCAATACCCCGATACATGACATTGATCATTGGGTCACATCTCTCCTGAATGACATTACCGCACACACACAACACATTTCCACACCACCCGACACCCCTACATTGGACACTGGCCTAGCCCACCTCCACCCGACACCCCTACATTGGACACTCGCCTAGCCCACCTCTGGGAGGCGCACCACAGCATTCTGGAGAGATGGCAAACGACAGAAACATAACAGAACGCTAAAACGCCGACTAGCCAGGCTACAGACACAAATAACTGCACACGCCGAGGAGTTGTGCCGCTCCAACTGGGGTCAGGTGTGCAACAGCATAGCTGGCAACCTCTCCACAAAGCACGCGTGGCACCTCTTACGGCACCTTATCGACCCCACACACTCACGCACAACGTCACAACATCACATGACACGCCTACTTCACAACTCTACGCTTTCCTCCGACACCCTTCTGGACCAACTACGCACAACAAACACGACACCCGGCACCTCCTCCCCTCTCCCACCCTACACAGGAGCCCCCCAATGAGACCCTAGACAAGGATATTTCAGAGCAAGAGGTCCGTATGGCCCTCCAGACCATCCGCACAAACTCTGCACCGGGAAAAGACAGGATGGAAGACGCAGCTGAGCTGCCGAAGAGAACGGACGCGTTTCGACAGCTCCGTGAATATCGGCTGACAGCACCGGCTCGCGCGATCATCGCCACACCGGCGTTCCTGCATTGTCTGCGCCCTGGCTGAACGTTACCACGACTAACTGTCTGGCCCCGCAGGCAAAGGATAGACCTGCCGGACACCCTGGACGAGGCCGTGGGGTCGCCTCCTGGCTCTCTCCTCCCGGACACCATCGACGACCTGGACTAACCACCGTTGGTGCCGTTCGCTTCAACGTTGTGCGTGGGACGCTCGCCAAGACAGCACCGGCGTTCTCGCCGGTTGCATCGGGCGGCGGCAACGCGCCCGCGTTCTTCGTATGAATCAGTATTGACGCCTGCAGCGGAGCCTATGATGCAACCATCACAACCAGCCTCCACTCCGAAACGCAGTGCGAAACGCATGGTTGATTCACAAATGGATGCAGATGGTCTGCCTGCTTCTGAAACACCGGCCAGCAAGCGGGAATGCCCCTCTCCAGCAGCTTCTTCATTGCCCGGCTCTGACTCTAAGTACAAGGTCGTGGTAAAACCACGTGAGTGCTTCGACGTATCAAAATTATCAAATCGCCTCCTTCAGTCAGCCTTCGGCGCCTGCCTAAAAAACCACTGCGTTTCAAGGTTTCTCTATTCATCATGCCACCAACAGCATATCCGTATGGGTGCGTTCGCTAACGGATGTCGACCGCCTCACCCAACTGCGCACTTTGCCAGCCGACAGCTGATTCTACCGTGCAAGTGCAAGCGTACTTGAGTTCCGGCTCGGACTTGCGTCGGTATGTGGTCTCTGGTGTTGACCCAGGGGAGTCGCGGGAGAGTCTTGTCGATGCTTTGACCTGCTCCACACACAAGATCGTCACAGCTCGTTATATGGGCCGCGGACGCACGTGCCTCGTCACTCTCCAGGGTCCTCGAACGCCACCGAGCCGCATTACGTACTATGGATGCATCCTACAGTTTCATGTGTACAAGCCCGGTGTGGTACACTGCTACCGGTGTTTTCGTACCGGTCACATGCGAGCTTCTTGTCCACAATCCGCAGACGCTTCCATGGAGTCAGCCAAGACGCCCACATACAGATGCGGGCTCTGCCAAACGGACGATCATGATATCACGTCCAAAGACTGTCCAGTTAAACAGAAGGCTATCAAAGCCCACCGCCAACGCAGGCGCCGCCAGCGTTCAGTGACACAAGAAGAAAGGGATGCTGACATTCCGACAAGCAATCGGTTTGAACTCTTGTCCCCCTCCGAAGAGGACACAACAGCATTGGCACAACCTGACAATGCTTACTATGATCGCCCTGCGTACAGCGATGCCGTCAAGCGTGACAAAAAAACGTGCTCAGCAGTCTACGAGCACGCCTAAATTGACTGATACGACGGCAGACGATCTGTCGAAGCTTGACCAGCAGATAGCGCAGCTCCAAAAGGAAGTGAAGAGCCTCGCCCAACGCCGAATCCTTCTCGCTCGACCCGCTGGTCCAACTGCGACACGCGGTCCACAGGTGCCAGACGCTGCCTCTGTACCTGAATCATCCTCCGCAAGCGCGCCACCACAACCCAAGCTGACCCCGGCAGAGCTCCTCCACTTTGTGGCCCAGCAACTGCAAGAGCTGTCAAAGGTGCTGCTCGCCAACCTCCTGCCGCTGCAGTGACTGCTCCTTCGAAAGAAACGCGACACCGCTGTGTGCTGCAGTGGAACTGCCGAGGACTTGCAAATAAAGTTGGAGAGCTTCGCCATCGCCTTGCGCTGGGGAAGCTCTCCGCCTGGTGCCTGCTCCTACAGGAAACGAATTCGCTTCCGCGCGTTCCCGGATTCACTGCGTATGCGTCTCCAACCATCCCTGATCGACGCTGCACCAATGCGTTGGGACCTCCAGGCAAGGCTGCAGTGTATGTCGTGACTTCGTATCCTCAGACGCAAGTTCCCCTGCTGTCGTGGTGTAACCAGTGGCAAGAAGTGGTGGCAGTGCTCGTTAGACTCCCGCGTACTGACGTGATTGTGGTTTCAGTTTACGTGCGTCCGTATAGTGGCAGCGCTCCTCGACTTCGTCTGGGGTGGCTGGCTCATCTGCGTCGAACTTACCCGGGGTGCCCAGTGCTAGTCGGGGGAGACTTCAATGCACCTCATCAGTCGTGGGGCTACCCTTCTTCCAGTGCGAGAGGCAACATCGTGCTGGAAACGTTTACAGGCGCACACCGTCCTTTTGAATTCCCCGGCCACTTCTACACGTCGGTGGGATCATCCCAGTGCTCCACCGTATGCGCCTGATCTCTCGTGGTGGTTGGGTATGTGTGCCGTATCCTGGGACCGAGAACCAGACTGCTGGGGGAGTGATCACCATCCGCTGATAATCGGTTTGGCCGTGAATAGTCAGCGCCGCCTCCGACGCCAATGCCACATAACCGACTGGGACTTTTTCCGCAAGGAACTCAACGCCTCGATTGCGGCTACATCGTCTGATCCGTTGCAGGTGTTAACCACAGCTGTACAAGCCGCCACGCAGTCCAGCTGGGTGGAGGAGAACAGACCACCTCCGAATTTACATCTTTTGCGTCTGTGGGCAGCACGCCGTCGTGCAGAACTAGCCTTAAACCGAGATCCGGCCGCCGCTGAGCTTCGTGATAACCTCAACAGACTCACTGCAGCAGCGCGTCGCTGCGAGAAGCGCCTCTCTCCCGAGAACGGTGGGTGGACTGGTGTGCGTCCCTCGGCCCATCGTCTTCATCTGCATCGATATGGCGAACGTTCCGGAGCATGGAATTAGGCGCTCGCACGCCGGACCCAGCGGCCAGTGCGTGTCTGTCTTCTGGATGTACGCCAAGCCAGTTCGCTCCAGAAGTAGCTAATGGCTTTCTTCCCAGCGTACGACCAGGCCCCACCGCCATTCGACTGTCCGTATAACCTGCCTCCGGAGGATTGGCGTGACTCCCAGTCAGTCAGACATCGAAGGCATGCAAGCGCCATACACGATGGCGGAGCTCCAGGCAGCAATTGACCAGGCCAAAGTACGCAAGGCGCCAGGACCAGATGGGATCTCTTATGAAGTGTTCAAAAACCATCGATGGCCCTGCACTGCAGTGGCTGCTGGACACGCTTAACGTAATTTGGACGACCGGAGAGCTGCCTGAATCATGGAAACATGCCGAAGTTGTGCCGATACCGAAGCCAGGAAAGCACCCGGGTAACCTCTCTAATCTTCGGCCGATCGCTTTAACGTGTACGTTGTGCAAGCTTCTTGAACGCATGTTCGGCGTCGCGCATCTCCTGGTGGTTGGAAAAGCACGCCTGGTACCATCCGGCCCAGATTGGTTTTCGAACCGCATTTGGGCACGGAAGATGGCCTAGACCATTTGACGTCAATGGTGCTCGCGGGAGGAAGATCAAGTAGCATTCGAACCCTTCTCGCCATGGACGTTCATAAGGCCTACGACAATGTCAGTCACTCTGCGATCATTCGCATAATGCAATGGCTTCAACTTCCACCTCGTGTCTGCGACTTTGTGGTGTCTTTTCTGGCACACCGTACCTTCTGCATCCGAATAGGCAAGGAAAAGAACCGGACACTTTGTAACGAAGCGGGGTGTACCGCAGGGCTCGGTGCTGGCTCCGATATTGTTTAATATTGCCCTATTGCCCCTCTCGTGGCAACTAGCACGCATTCCCGATGCCTTCTTCCTCCTGTATGCGGACGACTTGACTGTGTGACACTACATCCAGACCTGCAGCGCCAGCAAGATGCACTCCAGAGTGCTTTGGACAAGACCTCGGACTGGAGTGCGCGCATAGGACTGACACTATCTGCCACGAAGACTGCATTCATGTCTATCACCAACAGACGAGGTCGCCGTCGCCTTCTGCAGGACGCCCATTTGTTTGAGCCTAAATGGCCAATCCCTGACCACTGTCTCCACAATCCGTGTGCTCGGAGTCGAACTGGACGCATCTGGCTCTGCGAGTGCGTGGGTTCGCTCTGCTCGTCGAAAGAGTGCTAATACCCTCCATCTCATTCGTCGCATCTCTCAAAAGGACCGGAGGTGCGTGTTCTCGAATGGCCCGTCTTTTAGTGCTGTCGATCCTGCAACCTCGGCTTGTTTATCAAGCTCAGTTTCAACGCCTAACATTGAGAGATTGGGACTTGCTGGAAACCTCCAACCGAGAGGCCATGAGGGCGATCACGTGCCTTCCTCGATTAACACCTATCGCGACCCTCCAGGCAGAAGCGCAGCTCAACACCATCGACGAAATCGTACACCAGCGTCGAATCGCTCGCCACCTAAAGAGTCAAGCTGTTCCTGCGGCGGCGGCTCTAGCTCACTACTACAATTCAACGCTGCCACAGCCTGCCGCACTCTTGACAGAAGTTCCACCGTGGCTCAAGGCTCAGGCCAGCGATAACCGACCACTGACTCGTCTGCGACAATCCAACCGACAAGTGGCACAGGAGCCCGTCGTCACTACCATCGACAACTCACTAGCCAGTATACGTAGACGCAGCTATCGATAACTGCGTTTTGCACACCAGCCTCGTGTGCCCCACGGTACCTGAAGCGCAACATACATGCTCCTATGTTACAGAGGCACCGTTCCCATCGGTGTTGGCAGAGCTCGCTGCTATACGGGACGGGTTAACTGTCATGATACCCAAGGTGGATTGCTTGTCGCTCGATAGACTGCTCATATATACGGACTCCACGCAGGCAGTTCGAGAGCTGCGAAAAGTGACCAGCTCCCTCGATATAGCCTCTGATATACACCGACTTATTCACCTGTGCGCCTGTCCTGTCCGGGTATTGTGGACTCGACGGTCTGCACCGGCTCAACTGGACGCAGATGCCGCTTGCCATCCAGCAGAAGTCCAACACCCGTTGCCTCTGCTTCGTTTGTCCCCAAAGGACAGCTTGCTTCTGCACAAAGAAACCCCCCGGCGCTGCACGCGTGCACTCATTCCTCCGCGTGGATCGGACCTTCCCGGCGGCTTAACTCGCCGAGAGGAGGTTGCGCTCAGGAGGATTCGTGTGGGCGCCGCCTTGACTCCTGCCATCCGGGCTACATGGACATCCGGTGCACAGCCTCCCCCCAACGACATGCCCCTTCTGCGTTGCCCCAGCCACAGAGGCAACGCTCGATCACCTACTGGGGACCTGTCCGGGCCTTCACAAGGCTCGCACCCGCCACCTACGCGGCCTTCACTACCACCCCGGTCGACCACCTGACTTGACGCGCTGGACGCACGGTCCTCTGCACCGACCACTCCTGGCCTTCATACGGGAAACAGAACTCTTTTCTGTTTATTTAACTTATGCCGTAGGGCATACTGGCGCTAAAAAAAGACAGGATTACTAACTCTATGCTCCGTAACCTGGATGATCAATCGATTGCCCAGATTACAGAATACTTTAATAAATGCTGGAAGGAAGGCACCCTGCCACAATCCTGGCGCCATGCCAAGATTATCTTCATCCCTAAACCTAACAAACCCCTTAACATATCAAACCTCCGGCCCATTTCACTCACATCGTGTCTCGGGAAGCTTCTCGAGCACGTTGCACTAAACAGACAAACTCAACACATGCACGACCACAACCTATACCTGCACAGCATGGTGGGCTTCTGCCCATGTCTCTCCGCCCAAGATGCCATGCTTCAACTGACGCACGACATCCTTGATCCTATTCCCCGCTCATACTAAAGCCGTCTTGGCCCTGGACTTAACCAAGGCCTTTGATCGCATAGAACACCGAGCGATCATGGCGGCTCTTTTCCCCCTCAATGTGGGCGTTCGTATGTACGCTTACATACAAGCCTTCCTCTCGGGACGCACGGCCGAGGTTCATATGGGCCCCCCATGCGTCCCCTTCATACACCCTCAGCGGAGTAGGCACTCCGCAAGGTTCAGTCCTTTCCCCTCTTCTCTTCAATGCCACACTCATTCCCTTAGCCCGCGCTCTTGATAATATCCCTCACCTTCACCACACTCTCTATGCAGACGACATCACTCTGTGGACCCCCCTACGGTAGTGATGGCGACATAGAGGACACATTACAAACCGCCGCCAACATCACGCATCAACACGCCCAAAGCATTGGCCTCTCCTGTTCCCCGGAAAAATCTGAGCTGCTCTCATACGCCCTTCACCACGTACTCTTCCCACTTCCCCCATCACCGTTACTCTGACCGGCCGCCCTATCCCGGAAGTCGACACACTCCGCATCTTGGGCCTTCATATCCAAAACAACGGCCGTAACACTTTCACCATCCGGAAACTCAAGCGGGTGACGGAAGCGCTCTCACACCTCAGCCGCAGAGTTTCTGGCAAACACTATGGCATGAAGGAACATGATTTGTGTCGTCTTATTCATGCCTTCATACTGAGCCGCTTCCTATATACAGTCCCGTATCTCCGACTTCGACAAGAAGAAATAGCCACCCTGGATGCCATGCTTCGTAAAGCCTACAAGGTGGCTCTACACCTCCCTCCTAACACACAAAACACTAAACTTCTTCAGCTTGGGCTCCATAATAGCACACACGAACTCATAGAGGCCCACAGACAAGCCCAATACACTCGTCTAGCTCAGACTGCCACCGGACGCCACATACTTGACACCCTCAACATTCACATACCAGCGGCCGACCCCACGCTTCTACCAGTTCCTCCACCCATACACACACAACTCACCATAAAACCTCTCCCTAGAAACACCCACGTTACATACCATTCGGCCCACCGCAAGGCCCGTGCAAAAGCTCTCCACAAATACTACGGTTCTGAAGAAGACGCCGTATGGGCGGATACAGCTTGCGCGGGCGACGACGCGGCAGTTGCAGTCGTTGATCGCACACTCCAACCCATCGCAACTCTCCGACTCCCTCCTGCATCCACCCCGGAAATCCTCGGAAGAAGCCGCGATCGCGCTTGCCCTCACACACACTGATGCCCGGTACGTCCTTTCCGACTCTAAAACCGCAATTCTAAATTTTGCGCGAGGACGCGTCCACGAGACCGCCTTCCGCATTCTCACCTCGCCCACCAAAAACCCGGCCCGCCATGTGGAGCTGATCTGGGTGCCTGCGCACTCTGGGAATCCCGGCAACGAAGCCGCCAATGACCACGCCCGAGGTCTCATCAACCGGGCGGCGGCGGAATCGCAGTCGGGCTCTTCCAGGAAGCGCATGCACTCGTTCAACGAGATGACCTAAGCATATCGCGCCGAACGCCAGCTATACCCCCCACCCCACCGATCCCTGGACAATTTTCATCAAATATTATGGCGTCGCCTTCAGACCCGCACACTTCCCTCCCCCTATTTTCTTTCCCGCATCTACCCGGGAGCATACAACCCATCCTGTGCTCAATGCACCCACCCCCACGCTACCCTTACCCACATCCTCCTGGAATGCCCGGCGGACCCTCCCCCGCGGGGCCCGGAGCCACTGACCACATGGGAGGAATGGGAGACCCTGCTGCGCTCGACGGACCCGGCCAAGCAGAAGATCACCACTTACCGGGCCGCCCACGTCATGGAACTTCACGACCTAATGAACGCATAGCGCGGTGGGGTCGTGCGGGGACCCTGGGACGTATGTGCCCGAATCCCTTGGTCGAATAAAGTTTCACCTCCTCCTCCATGACAGGCGTTGAAGTTGGAGCTGTTGTATGATAATCCAACACAGATAACGTAACGACTTGAGAACAGTCGGGGGTAACTGTAAGTCCATATACCTGTTGTGCCCGTGGGACACTGTCCTAATGTATCGCAAGCACGCGTTCCTCAAGTCCTCTCGATATGCGTTCCGCAACAACTAGCTCCTCTTCGACACAAGCATGGAGTAGAGGTTTATTCAATACACATCTGTATCAGAGTCAGTGAACGCGTGCAATGTCCTACATTAAAGGATAACAAGCCACAGCCCCGTGGTACCTCCGCGCGACTCCAAGACCCGCAAAAACACAAACGGAGGTGTCGACGCCAAAAAAGACCCTATAGATTATTAAATCATGTTGAGTCAGTTCACACTGAAGAACTTGCCGACGAATCAGAGCAATGATATTCATGTAGCGATATCCTAGGAGTATTCCATCGTTCACATGTAAAATAAGGTTGAATAAAGTAGAAGAAAAAATATCCAGTACTCGCCACTTGTCGTCTAGGTAGTGAGAATATTGTTAGAAGAGTTACACTCATGAATGCGGTGTCACTTGTTATGTGCAACTGGGTTATTCACCATCGCAAGGAGAGACCACTGCGTTTATCTTTGTCAAGACAGACCCCTCTCAGGCACACGACATTAGTGCTGTCGGTTGCTGACTGGGACGGTCAACAACCTGAAGGACGAACTGGAGAAGGAGATAAAACGTAGTGGAAGAGAAGAAACTGAATCGGTTGGCTGATAACATGGCGGGATTCTGAATATTCTTCGCTAAACATAAGAAGCAGACTAAAAGCGAAAGTTGGGCTAGTTGGGGGGTTCCATTAGAAAAAAATAAGAAAAAAATAAGAAGCAGAACCGGTTAAGCGACGCACTACGCGGAGCTTTCTTGACGGCTTCATAAACACATGTAAAAAAAAGTAAGCAGAGAACTCAGGCAGTGCATCTATGTCAAGATAAATGTGCACTGAGCGGCTCGTTTTATATGGCTACTCTTGTTGCTTTCGACCTCTCAAGTGGCCGTAGTAATCTATATACGACACTCGTAAACAATGTACTGCCTGCTCAAGTGATCCAATAGCGCTGTAAGGAATCAAGAAACCATACGCTGATTTAAGTATCGTGGAAGATCCGTGGTCTTGTTCTCACTCTTTCCGACAAGATTCGCTTCAGTATAAAAGGCACGCGGATCGTACGCCGCCACCAGTTTTAAAACGCTGCCTTGCTGACTGAAGCGCGAGTACATCTCATAACTTCAACATGGCCTGTCTGAAGCTTGCAATCGGCGTGCTCGTTTTTGGGCTGGCAACGGCGACTCCTACACATAACCCTCAACGCGAACGAGTGGATACCTTCAGAGTGAGCATTCTTTGAAAACTACTGCGCCATAGAGTGTTTCCTTCAAAAACTAACAAAATATTTATTATAAAATTAGCGCAGCTGCTAACACTGGTAGTGGCTCCAATGCGTTGCTACTGATAGGGCACTTAAGTTGCTGATTAGCATTATCTAACGCCTTTATGAATCTGCTGATACTCGGCGTAGCTCAAGGGACATAACACTTTAACAGCGGACCTGTTGAAGGCTGTCGTTGGTCGGTGAGCCACAAACAGAAAACGATCATCATCATGAACAGGCACGCGCTCTCTTCATCCTCTTCATCGTCTTCTTGATCTTCTGCTTCGCTCCCAGAACACGTACGCCGAAGTCTCCGGTGCGGGATGCAATAACTCTGATGGGCGAGTCAGCGAGGACAGAGAGAGCGAAAGAACGAGAGAGAGAGAGATAGAGTGAGAAATTATAAGGGAAAAAATTTCTTCTCGATGCGAGGTTCAAATCCACCTAATCACGACCAGAAGGCGAGTGTCTTAGCCACTTGGCTATCCAGGCACGCTAGCAGAGCATAGCGTAGCCTTGTATGGTATAGTATAGAATAGCAAGGGGGGGCGGGAAAAGCAAGTGAGGGAAAGCAGTACAGATCTGATGGTGAGGACAAGAGAAAGGAGGAGGGGAGAGAGTAAAGCATAGGATAGACAGAAAGGGAAACAAACAGAGAGAACTAAAGGCAGAAGGAGAAAGAAGGCGATAAAGAGGTACAAAAAAAAAGAGGAAGCGAGAAATACAGAAAGAGAGAGAGAAGGAGGAAAAAGATTGAAAGACCGACTTAGAGAAAGAAATAGATAGAGAGAGAGACAAATAGAAATGAATAGAAACAAAAAGGACACGCAAAACCCAGAGAAGAGAGAAAATGAAAGAAAGAGGAAGAAAAAAAAAAGAAATAAATAGGCAAAACTTACCAGAACAGCAACAGTGAGGACTATACCTAAGTGCCCAAGAGTTTGCTGTTTCCTTAGCACTGCGCCTCCAAGTGAAGCTAAGCTAATTTTTTTCGGTTTTAATAACACGCATGCGAGCTTTTCGAGCTCTAATACCATGCAAAAAATGTTACTGGGGGAGTATCATCAAAAGTTCACGTTCCTATCCGCATGCATCGAAGAGTTATGAGCCTGGCATAAAATATTTGCACACGTTGTAATAATTCGCATAAAGCAGGTTCAAAGCACAAATGGTGGGCACCTCGCCGGCCCTTGCTTGGCTAGGATTTCGTCCTCTCACCTGTCTCTTTCCAACCCCTTGATAAACTATACTGTCCATGGCTACACTTGCTTTTACTTTTTTTTTCATCTTTTTTTAGTCTGCGTCTTTTTCATCTCTTTCTCTCTTTATGTCGATTTGTTTCTGTCTTTATATCTTTTTCTGCCTTTCTTCACTTTCTTTCTTTTTCTCTTTCTCCTTCTTCTTAGTTCCTCTTTCTCTCTCTCGAAGTCTTTCTCTCGCCTTATATCTCTTTGTCATTCCTCGATCATAACAGCTCTGCGGCAAAACTCCTACTGCGGGCAAGTGCCGCAAAAATTTGGCAAATCCCAATA
The DNA here is from genome assembly GCA_030522465.1 of Rhipicephalus appendiculatus. Taxonomy (NCBI): domain Eukaryota; kingdom Metazoa; phylum Arthropoda; class Arachnida; order Ixodida; family Ixodidae; genus Rhipicephalus; species Rhipicephalus appendiculatus. Next base: position 14,001 of record JALIZH010027299.1, read on the forward strand.
CTACTCATACTGGTCCACTAAAAAGTGACAAGAGAACCCACAGGGCGGTAAACACCAATTAGGGGCCGCCATGTTTCATATTCTCTCGTTAAACATCTGCCCAGAGCGCTTTGGGCAGGTGACTGAGCGGGTTCCGTTAAGTGATGAAGATAATTTTCCATCGGAGACACACGGTAAACGTCGACCATAGCAGCTCTGCTTTAAAAGGCCCCCGTCATTTTTAGTCTCCAGCATCTACATATAAAACTGAATTTTACAAAACATCTAGACTGCTCGCAACACATGCATGCCATCTTCGTGAAAGCAAATTCAATGGCATTTGGCTATGTTATTCTAGCGAGTGCCTTGTCAAACAGTCCACCTCGTGGTGAGTGAGCCATGCACATGAGCTAGTACGCACATACGATGAAAATTCGCTACCTTAAGTTTTATTCTCAGAGCCTTATTGAAGACTTTTAAAACTGTAAGAAGGTAACAATTATGTAGGAGCTTTTGTGGCTAATGGGGCCGAAAAGTTCAAAGTTGTTGCACAGAGTGCAAGAACGTACCATAGCTGCAGTTGCATATTCATTCCGCGTATAGAGGCATTTGTAGTTTTAGAGTGTTTGAAATTGAAAATTCAGTTGATGTTCTCGTGAGCGGAGAACTGCGACAGGAGTTGGCTGTTCGACACTTAACATAATTTCGTCCGTAGGCCATAGAGCTCTTAAACATTTACAAACTCGAAGCAGTCCAAAGGAAGGCACTAAGATGTATTTACAATAAATATAAGCTAAAAGATTCACCCACAGAATTACTAAAACAGGCCGGTATCCTCACCTTACAAAACCGAGCCAAGCTTGCGCGATTAAAAATGATGTATCAGTTAATGCACAAAGACATAAAGATTGAAACAGTTCCAAATACTTATCTTTAACCCAAACACGACAAACGCGGCACAAACACGCATTATCATTACATGAGCATGTCATTCATACGGAAAAGTCATAAACATTCATTTTTTTCCTTTAATGACACGTGAATGGAACAGGCTGGATCCTAAGTGTAACAACAAGCGCGACGTTATTTGCTACCTACCGAAACCGGAAAGGTATTACTACCTCTTTTGAAACCGTAACCTAGATGCCTTAGAACGCGTACGATAACTGTGTACCTTTTACCCCATGTTTATCCTACACTATGTTACTTCAATTTATTTTCACCATTTTTTACATCAGTGTATTTTTTACTCCAGTTTTGCCTTTTTTATGCCTCTTCGATCACCTTTTATTTTTCCGTATTAGGATGTACCATTATTATGATGTACTATTACGTTTTCTTGTCTGCCTTTGTTAACTGCCAATACTTTCTTTAACGTGTAAATGACATTTTTTTTTGGTAATTGTATTGTTATATTGTAACAAGTGAACATGCCCTTCCTGTAATGGATCCCTGATGGGATCGACAGTATAAATAAATAGAAATATATAAAATAAAATAAAAATCTTGGTCGAGCAAGTTGTGATGCAGTTGTGTTAATCAATATATGTGTGTGACCTACTTGTGAAAATTTTATTAATACAAGTAGTCCAGCGACAAATCTTAAGTAACAATCGCACTGCAATGAAATATTGATGGCTTGTGACGCTAAAGATTGTTTAATACTATTCACCAGAAAAGAATTCGAGACGTGCACAGATTTTTAGATGTTGATCCTGAAAAGTTATGTGGTCCACAATCCAGATGTATAGTAATGCATTCTTTCGAGTACAACTTTGCCCCTCCATAGTTCCGTTTCTCCACTAATATTTAGGATGGTCGACGAACTAACACTTTATA
>JALIZH010027300.1:0-26133 GCA_030522465.1 Rhipicephalus appendiculatus
AATCCTTTATTATGGATAGGCAGGCTTTAAACCACCCTCTCATCGTGAGATTCACGGGGTGTGACACTGTGAAGCCTGGTGCGATTGCGCGTTACTGCCACGCCGCATTACATATCTTAACGAGACCCCTCGTCCAACGTGCATGACGCCGTTGTAGCGTCTTTCTGCGAGGAAGTTTTAAGCGCTGGCCTGGCTCAGTGGTACAATACTTGACTGGCACGCAGAACGACAGGATTCGATTCCGGCTCGAGCCCTGCTCTCTCTCTTTCTCTTCGCTTCATTGTGAGCGGTATCTGTGAGGGACATCTGCGGCGTACTATACATCGCCACCAAAATCTGATGTGATCTAATAACAGCTTACGCTATAAAAATCCAGATGTGAAATTATGATTGAAAAAAGCGCTTTCTCTATTCGCAAAGAATTCGTGAAAATTGTAAAAAATACGGCAGATCCTACGTACCCTGGGAATCGATGTTATGAGAAGCATGTGGAGGTGACCATGTTGTAATTTTTTTTATATTGAGCGAAACGTGACGAAATGACGCTAGAGATATGTACAAATGTTGTACGCACAGACATATGTTGAAAAGTCGCATATGTTTTATATAACCAGTTGTTTACAGTTGCGTAACGATGCCAACAGCAACATGGGTATTAGCAACACCAGAAGCGGTAAGCTGATAAGTAGCCCTTGTGCTCGCGAGGATGCGTAAATCAGCGAGCACAAGGGCGCTACATAAACCAACTTCAGTGGATGGCGCTTAACTACGATTGACGTTAAGCCAACGTGACGGCTGTATCATAGGAGTACAATGTAATGCTTATAAAATTAGAGAGCCAGAACTGCAACTATAACTTCTTGTTTCACGAACATTAGGGTCTTTTTAAAAAGCAGTTCCGAGACCTGGCGTGGATCTGTGCTAGAATACTTGATTGCCACGCAGAATGCTTGGGTTCGATTCCTGCTCGGACCCTGACATTTATTCTTTGCATTCGTCGGGTCAACGCTACCGATGTAACCTTTTTCTGAACACTCTCGCTTTAAAATTATCATTGTCTGTTCTCGCCGTTCCTGCGTAGATATAAACTGTCAAGCACCTGTGGAACATACCCGGCCATTGTATATGGTTATGTGCCTCATGTGTCGGGCGGAAAGGGCTTGACGACGTACGCGACGGGATTGTCACAATTATTCATGTCATGACCAGCGAGTTATATTCGTCGAACCATCTTACCCTCCCATACTAATTTGCGTTGACCCCCCAAGTTAAGGGGTGATCCCGAGAGCACCCAGACGTAGGCGGCTAGATAGATAGCTACATAGATAGATAGGAACGCTCAAAGTGCCTGCAGTGCCCAGAGAAATGCTTCGCATTTAATAAGCATTGTATAGCAAGCAAATCCTGGTTCTCTCAGCGGTGACGCCAGCTCTAACGTTTAAGTTCCGAGGTTTTATATGTATATGATGTGCGCGGGAATGAAATTTCTCGTAATATTATGTAACTGATATTTAGCGCACAATGTTGGTACTTGGAAATATTAGAACCAAAAAATATTCGTCAGTTTTAAATATTACGAATATTATTCATAAATATTATATGTTTGACGAAATCGAACTCCACTTGTTATTAGGAAGTTTCGAATTACGCGCACCCCTAGTTGCCTTTATTAGCTACCACTACGTCAGCACAGGGTAGCCGGCTGGTCTGAGGAACTGGCTAACCACCCTGTCCTTTCCCCCTTTCTTTTCCTCCTCCTCATCCTTTACACTGCGGGCTCAAAGCGTGCAGTGCAGTCGTGAAGTTTACACTGCAGGCTCAAAGCGTGCAGTGTAAACAAGTTGCGCTACCACGTTTTTGGCATGTCCGTGTGGTTCTAAAATTAACAAAGTGCAAAGAAACAAACACCTGGTGAAGTGTTAAAGGAGCAGGGACGCAAAATTTTCTTACAGGAAAATTCATACGGATTTCTCCGAGAAATTCCACTGGGCAATCCGTATGGGTTTCCTCTGGCTGCAAACGGGTATTAGTCAAGTTCCCCTTTTTTTAACCTTCCGCCACCTTGCGGGATTCCGCGGGACTGATTTGCAATAAAGATAATCACTGGGAAACGTTTGGAAACGGGCTAAACTGACATCCATGAGTGATGTCGGTCACAGCCATTTGATACCCCTGTCGAGGGCAGGCGTTTGACCCGTGGGCCCAAAGCCAGCTTGGTTTGCACGTTCCCTTTTGTAGGACCTGAGCATTCATTTCGAATTCAGCAAAAATCATTTAAGACAGAAGGGACATAACATTTGCAATCTTGAAGGAAGTTGAAACACTGATTGTGACAGCTTGGTTTAGTGTAGTGTTGCTTTGGAACTCCCTCAGAATGCAGTTTAGAATAGCCACGGGCTGATACGTGCGCGTGCTGCAGAATGCGAAAAAGATATTAGAATGCTGTAGTAAATTTACGTCCCTAACTTGGGGAGAGCGTTCGGGCAGGTTCTTTGTGGGCGAACCAAGGCCGGGACCGAGCTTCGCCGTGGAGATCGCCGCCGTCTTTGAAACGTGACTCCGGAGGAAGACGCCTTCACCTCTGGATGTTTTAGTAACACAGGCTTTATGTGCAGAACTATGAACAAAAGAAATGGCAGCAAAAAGAGAATGTCCCGCAATGAGGCTTTAACCAGCAATGCCGGTGTCTAGCCGGCAAGCTTTCCTAGTAGCAAAAGACGTCGCGGTTTTCTTCGACGCTCCTTTTATCCGTTGTCTCCTCGGATCACTGCTCGTTGCGTGCGGTCATTTACACCAGCCAAGACCGGACGGGTGGGTTTGGGGAAGAAGCGGAGGAGTGAGTGTAGCCGTCTTGCCCACTCCAGCTGTGAGGAGGGGGGGTGGGGAAGTCACGCAGAACGCGACCTTACAGCTCTGTAGTTTTGCGCCAGAACACATATACGCTTATGAGGCACGCTGTACTTTGGCGACCCCACATTAGCTTTTCCACCTTTGAGTTGTTTTATCCTGCACATAAATCTAAGTACCGGCTGTTCTTGCGCCACATGCCTGTCAAGTTGAGGGCGCCGTCACTGAAAATCGACAACTTGTCCTTCCATTATCAGCTGAAAGCGCTGTCGATGTAACTTAATAGGGTAGCCTTTCTAACGGTCGTCCTGTGTGCATCCTTCTGTGTCCCTGTTTTGTTTCGCTATACTATGTATTCTAGTGTTTCTTCAGTTATATTTAAATACTCTGCAACTTTCGTCACAATCGGCAAGTACACGTGGCTACCAGAATTCCCATGAATGATTCGACAGCTGTCAGTAATGACATTTTTTGAAAAGCTTGTACACATCACCAGAAGCTGGTAGCGTTCGGCTCCCCCATTGGTGAAACGTTATCTAGGAGGCTATCCGCAACGCCTAAATCGAAGAACTGTGTCCATTCGAAGTATACGATACGATTTATCATGCATAACGCTGTTTAAACATGCGACAAGCCCGAACGCCCTAAGCGCGTCAACAGCACGTAAGCAATTCAATTCAACTGAAGTGTGACCACTTAACCTTCAAGCCTTGTACAGCTATATCACAATCCAGGATGTACATCAGGTATCAATGCGCACCTATAGTTTCGAAGTTCACGAAGACAAAGGCCTAAAATGCTACCTTGAATGCAATCTGTCCGAGACGACAAGAGATAGGACCTGTATTGTGTGACATATAATTGCAGACGCCCCAAAAAAGATTACAAGTGTGAGGCGTGCCAATCTTGCTTCATGTATTGGTGGCTGTGGGGTGAGAACAATAGCCAAGCAAGAGCAAGTTTGAACAAGAATACATAAATCTATAGTGATTTATCACCTTTCAGTAACCCCTCCAAGCGGGGTCCAAGTGGGACCCCAGACGTCGGTCTCTTTTTTTTTCTTTTCCTCGGAAACCAAAAAAGGTGTTTACTCTGCACACTACCTTGTTAGTGTGCCTCTTTTTTCAACTATACGTTTTCCCCAACCAGACAGATTTCTTGGAATGTTCCCCTTTAAATCCCTGTGGTCTTTGCTCGAGACTACAAGAAAATGTAGCATGGTGAAAAACATGTGTTGTATTGGTTTTAATGCAAACACGGGGAAGCAGTAGCTACGAAAAGAAATATTAGCAATTTGCAAATGTACACTATAAATGTTAATATACGAAAATACTGCATAAGCGAAGTAGTACTGGGAAGTGTCACTGAGTTCAAACACCAAAACAACAAATCACGACCGTTCACGTTATGGAGCTTTATTCAACATAAGAAAATATTTTTTTTAAGGCATAGAAGAAAAATGATTCGCCAGTTTACTTGTACCGATAGTGTACTCCACAGTTTCGACAAGCCATGTTAGCAATCACTACTCATAAACTTTCTCACTAGGACGGACATTGAAGTTCCCGTATGGTTGATTTCTGGTAGCCCATGAGGATAAGTAAAAATATAAATGTGAAAAGGACGATTGCTTTTTCGCAACATTGAAAACACATGTGGCGATTTTTAGTTCATGTATAATAACATACGGCAAAATATTCATTATGTTAAACAAAGGCATGATGGGTTTTACGTACCCTGAACGAGTAATTATTCTCAAGGCACGTTTCTGAAGTTGACGGACGGTTTGAAAGGATGTTATCTATGTTGCGCCCTTTCATTCATTATAGTATGTGCTATGAATAAGACTGAGGTCAAAATATAGAACACGGAGAATGTTAGTGTGTAGATGATGACGTACTTGTGAGAGTGTGCAGCCCCCCTATTGCGAGCTTTCTGCAAATTGCGCTTATTTGCTCTTGGCAATGCAGGTTGTTTTTTTATTTATTTTATTTATTTACAATTCACCTGCGTCACCATAAGGCATTTTGCAGGAGCAGGGGGACATTGGTTAAAACAACATAACTAGCAATATATACAACAATACACAAGATACTTGAATGAAAAAAAAAAACAACGCTTGAATTACACTGAATAACACAAAATGTAAAAACACATCACAATCATACATTTTTAACGTCAGAACACTTCGAGATAACAAAACCATTCTTATTGATAATACTAATGTGAGCATGGCTACATGAAGGGAAAAAAAAGTTCGCTGTCTGTGATTGACGATATCGTCTGGGAGACGCTTCACTTCCTGTATTTTTTTAACAAAGAAAGAACTACCAAAAATGGGCGTTCTGTGCGGGTATTCTAATATTTTAAGGGGCGAAGCACCTTAAGACCTCACAATGTCCGTCCATTTTCAATCCGTCCGCGTCGTGCGCTCCACGCAGTCAGTGCCGCCGCCATGGACGAGAGCGCACGTAAGGCATTCCATGCAGCGGCTCAGCGGCAAAGTCGCGAGTCCAATGCACGGTGCTTCGCCCCGTCGTCAGCATTCCCTTCGTGGATATGCGCGGATTTTTTCGTGAATAATCTCGTCGAATTGAGACGTACGTTGGTACTATGAGATATTCATGAGGATTATTGTTATCGAACATCACGCCTAGATACCCAAACAAGCTTATTTCATCCAACAGGATATTTTATAAGCAAACTTAATCATTTAGGAGGCAAGATTTTTTTGACGCCATCGAAACAACAAATATAGCCTTTCTAACGTTGATTGTAAGTTTGTTATTTAAGGATCATTATGACGCTTACACACACACACACACACACACACACACACACACACACACATATATATATATATATATATATATATATATATATATATATATATATGTGGGGGGGGCATGAAATGAAGGAGCACACTTACGAAAATTGAATATGTTTTACTGGTGAACGTTTCGGTCGTGGCACGGCCTTCGTCAGAATGAAAAACATTATATATATATATATATATATATATATATATATATATATATATATATATATATATATATATATATATATATATATATATATCATAGCGAGGTTCTTGTTCTGGTGAACTTGATGCCTTCAGGTAGTATGCGAGCATTATTGGTCAGCTGCCAGCTCGTAATAACATCACGTGCTACGTGACGCCAACAGGCAGAAAAAACCGGCAAAACCCGCGCAATGTGTGAATGGATGTAATGCGTAGCATCTAGCAAGGAGCAAATCATGCTGTATATAACATGCATGTCATGGTTTACATGTTAGGCCTGTCATATATGTTCGTCATACAGTCACGTCACGAATTACCAATTTTGGTGTATAGTATCAAGTTACAGCGAACTGGACGCAAGTGCACCATGAGCGTGGCATGTAAATGGTGTTGTACATGAAATGCATGCCATGATTTTCATGTTACCACCTGCCACTTTGCTCGTCATACAGTCACGTCAAGCAATACCAAAGTTGGTGCATATCTAGCCACCGAAACGGCCGCTAGCGTGTTGCACATGTCATGTGCAACATGACTCGCATGCCACGCCAATGGCACGCTCGCGGCCGTTTCGCTAGCTTCATACGCACCAAATTTGGTATTGCGTGACTTGACTGTATGGCGAACATAAATGACCAATAATATAGAAATCATGATACGTCATGGTGGAAAATGATTTGCATGCCACGCTTATGGCACGCTCGCGGCCGTTTAGCTAGCTCGATATACAGCAAATCTAGTATCGCGTGCCATGACTGTATGACGAACATAAATGACAAGCGGTAATATAGAAATCATGATATGTCATGTGCAACATGACTTGCATGCCATGTTCACGGGGCGCTCGCGGACGTTTTGCTGGCTTGATATACACCAAATATGGTGTTGCGTGATTTGACTGTATGACGAACATAAATAACAAGTGGTAACATGGAAATCATGACATGTCATGTGCAACATGACTTGTTTGCCACGCTCATGGCACACTCGCGGCCGTGTCACTAGCTTGATATACATATAGTGTGACGTGCTGTATCACGAACATAAGTGACAAGGAAAGAAGTGTAAATTTAGGGGCTCGTTCTTTTGTTGGACACAATATCAATGAGAACTAACATCAATGACGCCAAGGAAAGTATAGGGGATGTTATTGGAGGTAATTGTAATGGAAATGGAAAGAAACAACAGTGGGCGATAAGATAACTTGCCACCGGCAGACACCGAACCTGAGACAAGGGGTAATATAGGTGACAAGTGACAAGTGGTAATATATAAATCATGACATGTCATGTGCAACATGACTTGCATGTCATGCTCATGGCACGTTCTCTGCCAGTTCGCTAGCTTCATATTCACTAAATTTGGTAATGCCTGACGTGCCTGTAGGACAGATCGTAAAATGAATATCATGAAATCCATGCCATGTATAACATGATCTTCATGCTACGCTCATGGTGAGCTAACGGCCGTTTCGCTAGCTTGATATACAACAAGCTCAGTATTGCATGACGTGACTGTATGAAAAACATGACAAGAGGTAATATAGAAATCATGACATGTCATGTACAGCACGACTTGCATGTCACGCTCATGGCGCGCTCGCGGCCGTTTCGCTAGCTTGATATACACCAAAATTTGTATTGCCTCACGTGACGCATGACGAACATAAGTGACAGGTGGTAACATGAAAATCATGATACGCATGTCATGTGCAACGCCATTTACGGGCCACGCTCATGGTGAGCTTGCGTCCAGTTCACTACATTGATATACACCAGTATGTGTATTGCGTGACACGACTGCACGACGAACACAAATGGGAGATGGTAACATTAAAATCATGACATGCATGTCATGTACAACGTGATTTACATGCCATGCTCATGGTGCACTTGCGTCCAGTTCGCTAGCTTGATATACACCAAAACTGGTATTGCGTGACGTGACTGTATGACGAACATAAAAGGCAGGTGGTAACATGAAAATGATTACATGCGTGTCATGTACACTCTAAAAACTGCGCAGGGTATCGCAGGAGTAAAACGGCCGATTTACTCTTCAGAGTGTTCTTCTACTCTCGCAAAGCATCGGATGGAGTGAAAGCCTTGTTCACTCTCTGTGAAATGAGACAGTGAAACTGCTTTTTACTCTACCTCGCTCTGAGAGAGTGGAATGCACATATATCTTCAGGAAGGAGAGAGTAAAACGTGATTATACTCCTGCTCCTGATCTGTATATCGAAGTGCCGGCCCATCACGAGTGATGACCACTTCTTAATAACCGCAGATATATGCAGTAAATAGTATAATATTTGTTTGTTGTGTCCTTGGAGACGACTAATAAAAAGAACAGCGTTTCCAGCGCTTCCCAGCGAATTTCAGCACAACTGAAGGCACTTGGAACTCTTAATATCCGCGTTTCTAGCTTGGGATTTGTGTAGTTAAATAAGCGAATATGACCTCATTGAATCGGTCACGATCGAAACTAAATTCAAACGGTTATTTCATTATTCGTATATCTATAGGCATGCATGTTTCTCGCTACGAACGTCACACACGGAGCCTGCTAGTCATAAGCCTAATGTATACGGCACTGCTACCGTGAAGTATTATGACTGTAGTCGCGGAACGTGAACAAGAATGACCGAAAATGTGTCCAAGGGGGGTGAAGAAAACCGAATTGTTCAGTGTGCAGTTGAGAAGTGCGATGTTTCGTACACAGAAATGATTAACCGCTTAGCGAGTCAGTGCGAATGCCGTGCATATCTTCAGTAACGCTGATCTTTTTTTACTGCTAAACGTGTCAGATTGACGCTCCGATCTCGCGAAGCACTAAACAATAACACATGAACTACAGTCCGTTTGGTTGTCGCACGCGCGGATACACTGAAATCTGCGCTTTTAAACAAGTAAGTGAAGGCAAATCACGGACATTACTTACAACATGAAGAAATAAACTCTCATGAGCCATCTGCCAGCGTGGTGTAGTCGGTAGCGTGTCCGCTTCGCGATCAGATGAGCGTCTAACGGTCGTGGGTTCGAGTCTCATTCGGTCATGTTTTTTTTTTCGTTTCTTTTTTTTTTGTCGTAGTGCTCCTTATTAGCCATCATTACGGTCTGCACCCGATGAAAATTCTTAAAAGCAATTCTAAAGCCCAATTTTGGCCCGAGAAATGCTATTTTTTTTCGTGCGGTGTACTACTACTCCCTTGGGTGCGTTCATGCTACTCTGCTTCGGCCAGAGTTAAGTTACTCTGTTGGGGTGGAGTACTTTGACCCTGAATGGGGGCATTACTATACTCTGCCTCAAAAAAGGAGGTGATTTACTCTGGAAAAGAGAGTTAAATATGGGACAAGAAAATACTTTCCCAAAGAGAGTGCCCGGCACTCTCTTAGTTCTTAGAGTGTACAACGCCATTTACATGCCACGCTCATGGTGCGCTTGCGTCTAGTTCGCTTTGATTGATATACACCATTATGTGTACTGTGTGACGTGACTGTATGACGAACACACATGCCAGATGGTAACATGAAAATCACGACATGCATGTGAAGTGCTACGTGATTTACACGCCATGCTCATAGGTGAACTTGCGTCTAGTTCGCTAGCTTGATATACACCAAAATTGGTATTGCGTGACGTGACTGTATGACGAACATAAATGACAGGTCCTGATGTGTAAATCATGACATGCATCTTATGTACAATATATCCACGTCCTCTAAGCAGCTAGCATATGGGAGGAAGTCTATATTATCGTTCTAACCACCTCATTTTGCAAATGGTTGATGGTCAGCCAACGCACCAGCTATTTACCACAGACAAACATTGCGTCATAGATAGATAGATAGATAGATAGATAGATAGATAGATAGATAGATAGATAGATAGATAGATAGATAGATAGATAGATAGATAGATAGATAGATAGATAGATAGATATCAGAATTTGATTTCCTCAAAGGTAAAATAAAATGATAACGACATGATGGCGCCTGGTTTAGTAATTGACAAATGTACTGTTCAAAGAAACATTTTTTTACAGTATAACTTGAAAGAAATGTCATTGACTGTAACACATTAAAACTTGTCAGACAATAAAAATTAACTACATAAGCACGCACACAACAATTGAAGTATTACTAGTTACGAGTTATTGTGACTTCACCGCGATGCCTTACGTAGAGTTAGCTCGGTGGTAATGGACACGCAGATGCATCCACTTCATATATTGCATGCGTCCATCACGGTGCGAAAAGCGTTACCTTGCTGCACAATGTGAATACCGATTATCTTTCGTATCAAACAATCATGGGAGATGCCACGACTCGTTCCAGTGAATTCGCTATTGCGCAAATAAATGGCGATGATAAGGCGCCTAAATGTGTCCCCCAACCACTATTATATATAATGGCGCTGTGGCGGTTCTATTTTTCATTAGCTGCAATGGAGCGAGTAATGCCTCCTCTCCGTCTCTGTGCGGTGGTACTGCTGCTTGTGAATGGGCTTAGCACTTCAACGTGTCTTCGTATTCAAAATGGACCGGATCACCATTTAGTAGGCTCCGCAGGTGATTGCGTTTTCATAATTTCTTCATTCCTTTTAAATTCCCATTTAGTTAGCCAATAGTGCCACTTCACAGATGAATTCAGCCTTCTGCACCATGTAATGATTCTCACCAGCTTGCATAGCTATTGTACTTGTGGACATTGAATGCGTAGAACAAGTCCGCAAGATTGGACGCCTACCAAGAAAATGCGAGAGCATTTTCGTGAAATTCTGTGTACAAACAGCAGCACTGCATTTGTGTGCGTATTCGATAATATGGTCACTATTCCTTTCAGCCACTTCACCAGCTACTAGACCAGCTGATGTCCGCCTTTATTTTGATATTTTGCTGACATGAACAAACACGCTTGTTTGCGCATATCAAAATGAAAACAAAAAATTTATTTCCACCAAGAATACCGTCAGAGATTATCTTAAACGCGATTTAAGATGAAATGACGCTTTACCGCAAAAGCTGTGAACTAAGTGTATGCTATGTCTGTATGAGAACAGAGAGATTTTTCATCGCCATTTGCTACACACCTTTCATTAGCTTTGCTGCATATAGCAAACCAATAAAATTGCAATTTTAAGACAAGTTTGTTTACCAAACTAATCAAAATCGAAAACAAAATGCTGGTTTTCACTTTTAGCAACAAAAAAATCACATATTACTGCGAGTTTCAAATTATTATTATTTTTATGACAGACATATTTATGTATCGCACACATCGTAAAGTATCCTTGTGATACGAGCATTCGCAAAACCCACCTTTTGGATTCCGTTGTACAAACGATTGCAATAAGAGGCCAGTTCATTTGTTTCCACAAGCTTTTAACCCATGTAGTTCGGAGATAAGCCATAGACCAATTTTGTTTCACAGACGTACGTGATTGTTTACTTTCTCGTTCAATATTCTGACAATCCGCAGTTGTTGAAATGTGCCAGCGTCATGAGGCCATAAATTAAAAATACACTCACTAATCTCTGCAAATTTACTGTATGGTTTCTTTGACATGCAAGAAAGCACATACGCATCAATTGAGGCTAAAGGAGGAAAAGATTATGCGTTCACAATATAATAAAATGTGGAATATCAGCCCGAGCGTGCATGGAGTTCATAAGTTCACCCGTACCAATACAATTGTGGTGCGAAAAGCCTACAATTGAAATTTCTTCTCCCTTTGACCTTCCTACTTGCTCAGTTAAAAGTATGTTCCCGTTTAGAGGAAGCTACTGGCCGTACTACGACCATGGTAAATTGCTCGGCTTTACCCCATGTGTTCCGATTCAGTTTATCAACATGCGCCCCTTGTAGATTAGACAATTATATCAAGATAGGGCATAAATGTATTATTGATTCTTAAATATTGCATAAAATCGCAAGAATGGGCAAATTGGTTAACCGCCCTTACAAATTACAGCTGTCATGTTAGATATTTGTATACATGAGCGCAGTTACAAAAAATTATCAATAATAAAGAAGAAAATTATCATGTGTAATCTTTAAAATATTGAATCGAAAAGTTATATGTTGATTTCTTGCATATTGCTTCGAATGTCATCTAAAGGCATGATAATAGAGAAATCGTCTGCCTAGGTTCGTTGAACTTCAAAAAATGTTAACATCTTCTCAATACGAGAAAAAATATTAACAAAACCTTACATTCATCGAAAAACTTAGGAAAAACTGTGGAAATGTTCAGATGTTAACAGCAGTAATAAAAAATAGGACAGTATTAATAAACTAAAATATGAGGCAAAATAGTTTTCCAGAATCCCGCAAGTTGAACGAAGAGTTATATTTTCGTCGTGTTGCGAAATAAGTTTCCCCTCACAAAATATTTTTTTTAGAAATCTCTACGCATTTATCGGTAGCTTTCTGTTGCATTCAGATGGACAGCAGTTTTCCTGTTCAAGAATAAAATTATCGCGATTTCAAAGCAGCCAAAATTAATCTATGACACAGCGCTTTAAGTAAGCCGCTAATTTTGAAAACTTCTCAACAATCTGGTTTTAATTTAAGTTGTATAAAACAATTTTAATTAAGAGGAAAGGCTATGCGTAAAATTTGTTTATTTGAAACGCTAATGAACTCATTTTAGAAAATCAACTTTATACTTCTATGAAGCACAATGTGAGGTTTTATGAATTTATTTGAAATATTCCTTTTGAAACATTCCTTTAAATATTCTTTAAATTAACATATTGCTCCCCTACATTCAGGATCAAACTTATTCGGTCGTTACTGTTACCATATGCTCAAATTCACGTAGTCGATTTCCCTGAACATGAAGCTTTTCTTAAAAACAACCACCTCTGTCATTATTTGTTTAGATCAGGGAAAGGTACGCATTGATTACTAAAGTGAACAGGGCAGTCCAATCGAGTTCCCGAAATTACATGGTAAAGAATGATACGGAATTTCCTAATTCCTTGAAATCTCCAACTAAAACAGTTCGGCATTGCTATAATATGACAGCAAAATCTATTTTATGTTTCCATTTTCTTTCACTCCGATAACATCACTAGTGGCCCAAACATGTAATGAAATGAAAGAACACTGCAAACTGGAGAATGGCTGCGTCTGTGACGACAAAAGCGGAATAGTGACTACAAAAGGCACGCATCCATTTCTAAAGTGAACGGGGCAGTCCGATCGAGTTCCCGCAATTACATGGTAAAGAATAATACGGAATTTCCTAATTCCTTGAAATCTCCAACTAAAACTTCCAGCATTGCTATAATATGACAGCAATATTTATTTTATGTTTCCATTTTTTCTTCATTCCGATAACATCACTAGTGGCCGAAACATGTCTTGAAATAAAAGAGCACTGCAAACTGGAGAATGGCTGCGTCTGTGACGACAAAAGCGGAGGAGTGATGACAAAAGGTACTCGTCTACTTCTAAAGTGAACAGAGGGTAGTCCGAATTGAGTTGCCTAAATTAAACTGTAAAGAATGCTGCGGAATTTCCTAATTCATTGAAATTTCCAACTAATGCATTTAGGCATTGTCACCCTCTAACTGCAATATTTATTTTATTTTTCCTTTCTTCCCTCACTCCAATAACATCACTAGTGGCTCAAACATGTAATGAAATGAAAGAACACTGCAAACTGGAGAATGGCTGCGTCTGTGACGACAAAAGCGGACGAGTGATGACAAAAGGTACTCGTCTACTTCTAAAGTGAACAGGGTAGTCCGATTGAGTTGCCTAAATTAAACTGTAAAGAATGCTGCGGAATTTCCTAATTCATTGAAATTTCCAACTAATACATTTAGGCATTGTCACCCTCTAACTGCAATATTTATTTTATTTTTCCTTTCTTCCCTCACTCCAATAACATCACTAGTGGCCCAAACATGTAATGAAATGAAAGAACACTGCAAACTGGAGAATGGCTGCGTCTGTGACGACAAAAGCGGACAAGTGATGACAAAAGGTACTCGTCTACTTCTAAACTGAACAGGGTAGTCCGATCAAGTTGACTAAATTAAACTGTAAAGAATGCTGCGGAATTTCCTAATTCACTGAAATTTCCAACTAATACATTTAGGCATTGTCACCCTCTAACTGCAATATTTATTTTATTTTTCCTTTCATCCCTCACTCCGATAACATCACTAGTGGCCCAAAGATGTTATGAAATGAAAGAACACTGCAAACTGGAGAATGGCTGAGTCTGTGACGACAAAAGCGGACGAGTGATGACACAAGGTACTCGTCTACTTCAAAAGTGAACAGGGTAGTCCGATCGAGTTGCATAAATTAAACTGTAAAGAATGCTACGGAATTTCCTAATTCACTGAAATTTCCAACTAATACATTTAGGCATTGTCACCCTCTAACTGCAATATTTATTTTATTTTTCCTTTCTTCCCTCACTCCGATAACATCACTAGTGGCCCAAAGATGTTATGAAATGAAAGAACACTGCAAACTGGAGAATGGCTGCGTCTGTGACGACAAAAGCGGACGAGTGATGACAAAAGGCTACTCGTCTACTTCTAAAGTGAACAGAGTAGTCCGATTGAGTTGCCTAAATTAAACTGTAAAGGAATGCTGCGGAATTTCCTAATTCATTGAAATTTCCAACTAATACATTTAGGCATTGTCACCCTCTAACTGAAATATTTATTTTATTTTTCCTTTCTTCCCTCACTCCAATAACATCACTAGTGGCCCAAACATGTAATGAAATGAAAGAACACTGCAAACTGGAGAATGGCTGCGTCTGTGACGACAAAAGCGGACGAGTGATGACAAAAGGTACTCGTCTACTTCTAAAGTGAACAGGGTAGTCCGATTGAGTTGCCTAAATTAAACTGTGAAGAATGCTGCGGAAGTTCCTAATTAATTGAAATTTCCAACTAATGCATTTAGGCATTGTCACCCTCTAACTGCAATATTTATTTTATTTTTCCTTTCTTCCCTCACTCCAATAACATCACTAGTGGCCCGAACATGTTATGAATTGAAAGAACAATGCAAACTGGAGAATGGCTGCGTCTGTGACGACAAAAAGCGGACGAGTGATGACACAAGGTACTCGTCTACTTCTAAAGTGAACAGGGTAGTCCGATCGAGTTGCATAAATTAAACTGTAAAGAATGCTACGGAATTTCCTCATTCATTGAAATTTCCAACTAATACATTTAGACATTGTCACCCTCTAACTACAATATTTATTTTATTTTTCCTTTCTTCCCTCATTCCGATAACATCAGTAGTGGCCCAAACATGTAATGAAATGAAAGAACACTGCAAACTGGAGAATGGCTGCGTCTGTGACGACAAAAGCGGACGAGTGATGACAAAAGGTACTCGTCTACTTCTAAAGTGAACAGGGTAGTCCGATTGAGTTGCCTAAATTAAACTGTCAAGAATGCTGCGGAATTTCCTAATTCATTGAAATTTCCAACTAATACATTTAGGCATTGTCACCCTCTAACTGCAATTTTTATTTTTTTTGCTTTCTTCCCTCACTCCAATAACATCACTAGTGGCCCAAACATGTAATGAAATGAAAGAACACTGCAAACTGGAGAATGGCTGCGTCTGTGACGACAAAAGCGGACAAGTGATGACAAAAGGTACTCGTCTACTTCTAAACTGAACAGGGTAGTCCGATCAAGTTGACTAAATTAAACTGTAAAGAATGCTACAGAATTTCCTAATTCATTGAAATTTCCAACTAATACATTTAGACATTGTCACCCTCTAACTGCAATATTTATTTTATTTTTCCTTTCTTCCCCTCACTCCGAATAACATCACTAGTGGCCCAAACATGTAATGAAATAAAAGAACACTGCAAACTGGAGAATGGCTGCGTCTGTGACGGCAAAAGCGGACGAGTGATGACAAAAGGTACTCGTCTACTTCTAAAGTGAACAGGGTAGTCCGATTGAGTTGCCTTAAATTAAACTGTAAAGAATGCTACGAAATTTCCTAATTCATTGAAATTTCCAACTAATACATTTAGGCATTGTCAGCCTCTAACTGAAATATTTATTTTATTTTTCCTTTCTGCCTATTGAGTTACCCAGAGCAAGGTTACTCTATCACGCCTATTGACCACCGTTACATGAAAACAAGAACATATGAATAATGACGACGCCTGCTTAATGTAATACGCAGAGTTTTATGCACCAAAATCACGTTATCATTCTGCGGCACACCTTAATGGAGCGCTGGCGAAAGTGCTACCACCTGGGGCACAGCTAAATTTAAGTGGACAGCCCTATATCATTTCGCGTATACCTTGAAATGCAAACGCCGCAGCCGTGATCGAACCCGCGACTTGTGGGTCTGCAGGCTAGCGCCGCAATTACTGTACCACCATGGTGGTGACAGCGCCTGCTAAATGCGCTATTTAAGAAATAAATAACAAGTGGCAATATTTCATGGTTTCGCCTTATGTACCATTTCTCAACACAGAAATTTGAAAGAAGTGGCGGCCGTGAAATACCGCAATTATAACGATAAAGTTAATTCTTACGCAACCCACTGTGAAAGCCTATTCATGTGTATTAGATACCTTTTTTACCAACTGAGGATCACAAGCAATATAATTACCCCACTTTAAAATTAGAGGGTAAGATAGCTTACTCCTATTTTAAAAAGTCAAACTTTGGGCATTTCATGGAGCTGTAAGGTATGCCACTTTGTTATCGTTATCGTGAAAGGGAAGTTTCACTTAAGCTGTACTATCAATGCCATATTAAAGGTGCATGTGCATCCTTCAGTTAACAGATATAGTTCAGATATTGGGAAATATTAAAAAAAGCATGTAAACGACATGCAACACGGGCGCGCGTGGCTGGACAAGCTCTAAGATATTTGGATTTTATCATCGAACTACTTGTACACTTTCACTTGCAATATACAGAAGTTTTGACGTGATGTCAAGTTGTGAGTGCCCGAGTGATTCAGTGCCGCCCACAGGGTGCCCTAGCGCTAGCCAACTGTTTGAAAACATACCGACGCACTCTATGACGACGGGACTGAATCCAGGTTGCTGACTATTGTCTCGAGCACGTAACAAATTTTCTTGCGTTCTTCTAATTGCCTAATAAGGCATGTTTATTACCTAATTTTTGAAGCAACGAAGCTGAGGGGAAATTTCAACGAAGAAATTGTAGATCAATTTGCAAAACGTACGATTAGAAAGTTTAAACTTTTAACTCTTAGGTATTAGTGTCTTTCTGCTTACTACAGATACCCGCGAAGTACAAAAAGAAATACTGAACCATGCGACATACCATATTCACAAACAACAAATTTATAACATAGCACTGCAATCAAAGTCACCTTTTTTATTCTGCTCTTCCCTGTAACATTTCAAACATCCCTAGAGGCCGTAAACTGTGCTGAAGCACAAGTGAAGTGCAAACCTCAAGACAACTGCCTATGCGTTGAGATAAAAGGAAAGCCTCTCGTAGTAGGTACGTATAAGGTTGTAAAACGGCTATGGCAGCTGGTGAGCCTTCTCGTATTCAATAAAGTATACCTATTTCGGTATTGCACGATATCGCAATGTTCCCCGACAGTCATTTATGCACAGCGATGCAATGAAACTATTGCTTCTTGTTCTATTCTTCCTCGTAATGTAATAAACACTTCTAGTGGCCGAAACATGTGCGGAAGCAGAAGAGAAGTGCAAAACTGAGGAGAACTGCCACTGTTTTGAGAAAAACGGAAAGCCCGTGTTGATAGGTACGTATACTACAGCAAAGTGCATTCGGTTGCCCACTGGCCTATTGGCGTTCACTGAACTATATATTGTTCAGCAGTTTACAACTCCTGGAGCTCCTCAAAAAATGAATTTATGAATATCACTCGAATTAAAAAAAAAAAACCTTTGCTTTCTTCTCTCTCCCGTAACGTCTGATACATCCCTAGAGGCCTACAACTGTGCTGAAGCAGAACTGAAGTGCAAACCTGAAGACAACTGCCAATGCGTTCAAATAAAAGGAAAGCCTCTCGTAGTAGGTACGTATATGATTGTAAAACGGCTTTGGCAGCTGATGAGCCTTCTCGTATTCAATAAACTAAGCCTATAATTCGGTATTGCACGATATCGCAATGTTCCCCGACGTCATTTATGCAACAGCGATGCAGTGAAACTATGGCTTCTTTTTTCGCTTCTTCCTCTTGATGTAATAAACACTCCTAGTGGCCGAAACATGTGCGGAAGCAGAAGAGAAGTGCAGAGCTGCGGATGACTGCCACTGTTATGAGAAAAACGGAAAGCCCGTGCTAATAGGTACGTATACTACAGGAAAGTGCATTCGGTTGCCCACTGGCCTATTGGTATTCACTGAACTATATATTGTTTAGCAGTTTATAACTCCTCGAGCTTTGCCATGCATGATTATTGGACCCTTGTGGCTCTTGGTATTGGGACGCTGGCGTGCTGTACGAGGCAAGCTGGACGCTGACGCGCTGCACACTGGGAAACCCGTTACGGGACGAAATCGAGCTTTTAAATTGCTTTTTAAAAATTCTGGTCATACCCTGATTGTAATACACTGATTGTCATACCCTGATTGTAGCTTTGCCGCAAAATATATTTGCGTATCCGCAGATATGTTGCAGCAATTGCACTGACTCGCTAAGCGGTTAGTCATACCTATGTAGAAAACATCGTGCATCGTATGTGCTCACGTAAAACTTAAGTTTTCGTCACCCATATGGACATATTTTCTGTCTGTCTGCGTTCCACGTACTACAGCCGCAGTAGTTCACTCTAGCCGAACCGACCATTAGGGTTAGGGCTGTACTCCATGAGCCACGATCGTGGGGAAGATAGGAGATATTCAATTACGAAGAATCTAATAACCATTGGAATATAGTTTCGATCTTAACTGGCTCAAGTGACGTCACATTGCATCTTCGACAACACAAATCAGAAGCTAAAAGGGGGATAAGTTTACACTAGCCGTGTAGAGCTTAAGAAAGAGCGAAGGTTGTTGATCTTAGGGGCTTAACATGGCCTTTTTTAGCTGATGCTAGGTTGTTCCTTGGCATAGACAAAGTAGAGTCGAACCACAGCCTGTCACAGACCATGCAATAATGTACAAACTACAGCGCCAGAACTAAAGTGTAAAGCTCGCTGTGGCAGCCCCGGTAGAAGCGCGGGCCTTTCGTAGCTCGTACTCGGCTCGCGCGGTGGATAAACTCGGTGCGGCGGCTGCGCGGACTGTCTCCGGTGGGCTGATAGGAAACGGTGCATGATAAGCAACGGCGCAGAGGGTTTTTCGCGGACACCCGACGTTTCACCTCGAGCTTTAAGAGCCACTTTCTTAAAACGCTGAGGCTGAGCGTTACAGTGGTTAACTGCTGCCGGTGACGAACAGCTGTCAGCGGTACGAATCCATATGGAAGGAGTGATTGCTGCACTAGGTTGATCTTGATTACCAGAATAATGCTAATGTCATATTGTGTTACCAATGCTAAATTCTTTCGATGGAGTTACGTCAGCCCTTCCATATGGGTACGAACCCATATGGAAAGACTGACTGCTACAGTAGGTTGATCTTGATTATCAGAATAATACTAATGTCATAATGTGTTACGAATGATAAGCTCTTTCGATAGAGTTATATGAACTACATTCACGACACTCGCTCACACACATCAGAGACAGCGCCCGCCCGCCTGCTCAACAGATAATTGGTTTAGCGTATACGTACGTGCGTCGACTATCTAAAATTAAAGCTAGATATGCGTAGAACACAGAATGGAATAATATTTTGAAAATATTCCATAAATTTTAGGCTAGACATTTCGCGACGCAATGTCAAATCTTATACGAAGTCTACCAAATACGCTCTGTTTTTTTCCAATGTACCGCCAGTGTTTCCAGTGCGTGGGCAAACACAGTAAACATGGCCAGTGCCTCCCAGTGCGCTTTGAGACACTTAACTACACTGTAAAGTATTCCCAGTTTCTTTCAGCGCACTGGGCGGCATTGGCCATGCTGTATAGGTTTTCCTACGGTATAACGCCGGCCTTCCCTCCTGCGCATGCAGTGTTCAATGTAGCGGCTGACCTCTTCACGAGCAAACGGGGAGGAATTAGTGACTACTACCTTGAAAAACAACTCCTGTTCGAAAGTTAATAACGTAGAACACTATATCATAAAAGCCTCAGTAAGCCTCCAGCCTCCACACAAGCCTCCAGCCTTTTCCTTACCATGCAAGCTACAGTATACATATATAGTTCATTGTAGTTTGAGTAAATTTTGTTATGGCGATAGAATTTTCAAGGAAAGTAAGAAGTAATCGATAAAATTTGTGTAGCTGCTCAGTTACTTTTCTGGAGCTGTAATTGACCACAGTAATCAATTACATTTAAAAGAAATAATTGTAATTGTAATAGGTTACTTATTTTTTGTAAAGTGTAAAAGTCTGTTCTTTGTGTTTTTTTGTAAGTTACGTGTCACCGTACCAACGTTGGTATATATACAGCAAACGAAACAGCCTTGACAGCACAAATTCGTAAGCCGCTAGATAAATAGATATACTCAGAGTGGCCGGAAGTTTGCTAAGAAATGCTCCGCATATTAAAAAGAGTGTTCCACACTCACCCCCTGGGCTACGAGTGGCGCTGGCTAACACTGCCAAGTATTAAGCACTCATAAATACTTTAGAAAAAAAGTGTACGAGCAAGCGCCTTCCCTTGTAGCTCAAATGCCAGAGCATCGGAAGCGTAACTGAAAGGTTGCGGGTTCGTATAACACTGACGAAAACTGTTATGTATTGTCGACTTCAAGACAGCGCCGCTAGTAACCTTGACGGCAAGTGTAGAACACTTTTTCTGCATGTTGGCGTCACGCAGCAAGTGATCTTATTACGAGCTGGCAGCTGACCAATAATCCCGTATTACCTGAAGGCTACTTGTCGCTGGGCACAGCGACGCTACGCTTTGCTTGCGTAGCGTCGCTGTGCCCAGCGTTTAGAATCATTCTCACCGACGCCGTCTCAATGGACACAGGCGTTCGCGGAACACACTTTGGAATTTACAAAGGGTCCGTCAATTTAAGCGCTAGAACGCGGATGGCGTTTGCGCGATGCGCAAAGCGCGAGAAATTACGAACGCATGCGAACGGAGGAAGAATAGTCTCGCGTCTCGCTGCGATTCGCGGTAAAAAATTAAAAAAAAGAAAACACGCACACATTCGGTTTGTGTGTTATCACACTGAGAGTGTAAAAGAAAAAAAGACATTGCATAGTCAGTCCAATGGCCACACGCTTTCGCCTACACACTTTGGAATGTACAAAGTGTCCTTCAATTTTTCTTCCTCGACTCGTACAGAAGCTGCCTAGGTGGTTTCGTCTCCAATTATAGCTGTGCATGCTTTTCTGCACCGCTTTTCTTGTTATGTCCATTAGACTGATCGCGAGGTCGGAAAGGGATATATATATATATATATATATATATATGTACAGGGTGTCCCAGCTATCACGCAGCACGATTTAAAAAAAGAGGAACGGCGTTACGCGAAGCAGACCTAGTGCATATTGTTCCCAATATACTGTAGTAGCCGCTACAAATTTTTTCGTTAATGAAAATTAATTAATTAGTCATAATTAAAATTGTAACTCCAAAAATACTCACCTAATTATCAAAGTGTCAATGAGGCAAATGTGGGCATGTTGAAATGAAATCTATCTGTGCTACTTTCAACAACGTACTAATTGCGTGCTAATTTTTTTCTTTCGGATTCGATTGTTGCTTCGCGCATGGCCTCCGAGGTCGCGCGCCGGTGCACAATCTCGGAGGCCATGCATGAAGCAACAATCGAATCCGAAAGAAAAAAATTAGCACGCAATTAGTACGTTGTTGAAAGTAGCCCAGATAGATGTCATTTCAACATGCCCACATTTGCCTCATTGACACTTTGATAATTAGGTGAGTATTTTTGGAGTTACAATTTTAATTATGACTAATTAATTAATTCTCATTAACGAAAAAATTAGTAGCGGCTACTACAGTATATTGGGAACAATATGCACTAGGTCTGCTTCGCGTAACGCCGTTCCTTTTTTTTAAATCGCGCTGCGTGATAGCTGGGACACCCTGTATATTGTCACGCGTGTGAAAATGTCACTCCGGCACAGGCGCTGAAATGAGATCCAGTGGAGGAGGACGACAACGTAGTGATGCACAACTATCACTATCGGTAAATGGACTATCGATAGTATCGATAGTTTCTTTTTAAACTAACGATACTATCGATAGTCCATTTAACGATAGTTCTGCATCACTACGCGCACCCATACACAGAACGAATAACAGAAAATATTCATAGTTTTTTTTTAACTATCGATAGTGTAAAGAATCTATCGATAGTACTACTATCGCTAAATAATGTATATTATCGGGAGTGCAATCAATAGTACCATCAGGAGTATTGCGGCGGATAGTATAATCAATAGTGTTGTGAATAATTATGCTGTTGTTGGACGGCGATACTGCCAAATGATTTGCGATAGCCTGCTATCAGCAGTACTCAGTTCGCTTAATTTATGAGCACTCTTCTGGCGAAAGAAATAAATTATTGCCACAGTCAAAATGCCGGAATATGTCCATAAATAAATTCAGATTCAAAAGTAACCAGTTACGCCTTACAATTAAAAACTTAGCTTTTGATATTCTTATTTTGAAATCACAAAATGCAATATAAGTTTGAAGCTGCGCAGTTCCGCCACATGTGACAACTTCCTTTCTGCTAAAGCTGAACAGTTCAGCTTAATAATGTCAGCCAATCATTCTGCGGAAGGAACGCAAGCATGTCAACTTTCTTGCTCTTCTGCCTTCTTCTCCTGCTCCGCCATATACTACCACGCATTCGGAGAATCAAGTTTATGCTGCAATGAGTTCACGCGGTTGATTTTATACTATCGATTGTACAGTGGTGAACTCTAATGTCTAGAACGAAGAAGCGTCGTGCTCGGAACTTCACGGGTGACATCTGCAGTCGTCGTAAATACGCCACATCTGCGCATGCGCGGCGCCAACGGCGCGCGTGCCTTGCATTATTCATTATTGTTTATCACTGAGGATGCAGCAGCCGCTTTGGCCGTCGCAAGCACTCTGAACGGTTTAGTGCAAAAAAGAAAAAAAAAACGAAGCGCACCGTTCTCGGTATTATACAATACCACGAATCGAGAATAAGTTCACAGTATATAATAGGAGCCAATCCGGGCGACTGCGCTTTTTTTCTTTTTGGCGCACACAGTTGACTGCGCTTCTGGTGGCCAAAGCAATTATCGCGGCCGCAGCGATAATCAAGGACGGAAACTGCAAGGCGGCCACATCAGTGGCGCCGCGCATGCTCAGAATTGGCCCGTTTCGAACTGCAGATGTCGCTCGTGCTGTTCCGAGTGCGACACTCCATCGTTCTAGACATGTGTGTTGACCACGGTACATCCAAACTCATTATCGATAGCACTATCGATAGTTTCTTGCACCATCGATAGTTCTGCATCACTACGACAACGTCGTTGTTGCTGCTGCATGTGCGCGCTGTGCAGCGTTAGCTGGATATATATATATGGAGTCAAGATAGCGTCATACGACCACTTCAGAACGCGTCTTCTCTTCACGCACCACTCGATGGGAGATGACGTGGGTTTTTGTACTACTTCATTAGCGTGCCATATTTCGCTCAACGTCACCGCATACCAAAAAACAGTCTTGTAATCTCAAGCTTGATGCTGTAAAACACCAGGCCAAATTTATGTAATATATGTAACGAAAGACAGCGATTAGACCCGGACGTCTGGCTGAATCGGTGGTGCGGAAGCAAATGAGCAAGCCAGCGCCCATGGCCGGTGCTCGTGGTCCACCCCCTCCCCCTTCGTTCTTTTTAATTTGCGACACACTCGCGTGACCATCAAAATTATGAGGCTCCCTCAGTTTCGAAGCTACGTGCTTCGACAAAGCAAATAAGCACAAAAACGACGATGATGGTTTAGTGCTTGGTGTGAAGGCGCCAAGTAGCTCGAACGAGGGAATCAAGGACAACGATCCTCAGGACAAAAAGCTAAATTTAGCAAGCAAAGTGGCCGCGAAGTCCTCTGGACATGGCAGCGAGAATGAGTCATTTACCGCACGAGAGAAGCCATCACCTCCCTAACTTTCACCGCCAGTAGCAACAACTTCCATCACCGCCTGGCAGCACATTTTAGTTTTGCCTCATAGCTAGTGCGTTCATGGTTGTCTCAGTTTACTTCGGCGTACCGCTTTATTAAGGCGAAAGGCTTCGATGCTTAATCAAACGCAAGGAATTTATGACGTTATCATATCCCGTCATCATGACGTAATAAACCGCCAGAATCTGAGACGTGAATATGACATCAGATAACATGGCCTCACAGAGTGACTTCACGACATGAGATTGTCGCTTTGTGAAAGGTGGGCCGATCACGGAGGCAGTTCGAAACCAGGTGAGGTGCAGAAAAGTTGCAATACTTCTGATTCGGGAGGCAGTGAAAAACCACGTCCGGTGCAGAAATATCACGAAAGGGGGGTGGGGGGAGGATCAATACATCGACTGAGAAGAAAATGACGAAGATGCCTTTCGCCTTCAAGTCGTCTTACGTGCATGCATAAAGCACCTTTAAGTTTTGTCATTCAGTTGGGCAGATTCGCTCTAAAGCTTAAAACGCTGTTTTCCAATGCACTGTAACGTGGACTCTCCATCTCGAAATCACAACCCACATGACAGCCACAAGCTTTCTCATTTCTTTTGACCATTTCGTCTCTCGTCGTGTAATGCCGTAGTGATGGGAACGAATCGGTCGCATGACCAAGGACACATTTAAATGCGTACTAGAGTCGCCATCGTCTATCCTTTAAAGCAGGGGTCTCAAACTCACCGCAGCTAGCGGGCCGCAGTCACGCAATTTAACACCGCAAGGGCCAAAGCGGGGGAGGAGAGGAGTTTGTACAATTTTTCAGCAAACGTTGACTTTTGAAAGAAAACTTTCCCATATCATATACAGGTCATTTGAGAAGCAGATTTGGTGCCAGGGTTCCAACAACACGCCGATACCAATCTCCCAATAAAATGACTCAAATCTGGACGCCGATTGCGAAATATAAATAATTGTTTCACGGTTATGCTTCAAAACAACGTGAACACATGGGATGCCTCACGGAGACAAAAACGCCTTAAACCAATCAGGCCTGTGTAGCTCGGGAACATACTTAATAAGGATGGTTCCTTGCTGGGCAAGTTGGTTCATTTCAACACATCGCGCAAAACTGGAAAGGGCGACAGAGACAAGGTGTAAAGAGCGCTGCCTGGGTCTCTGTCGTCCTTTCCAGTTTTTGCACGCTGTTTCATGCATGTGTTGATACTTAGTAAGAAACTTTTGTTTTAAATGTGGGCGAAGACAGTCATGTGCGGGCCGCGGGCCGCGGGCCGCAACCGAGAGCCTCGCGGGCCGCATGCGGCCCGCGGGCCCCGGCCTCGTTTGAGACCCCTGCTTTAAAGGCGTAACAAGAGTTCTGCGTGAAGTACAGGCGAACATCAACAGCCACCCCTTAACTAATTCATGACCTGTGCTGACCCGACGACCTGTGCTTACTCCCACCTTCACACTTCTTACACGGCGAACACTCAATTTCCTTGCCCCAAGATTTGTGTACCTTAAAAGATAATCTCTGGCAGTTCTGGTGCAATGAGTGCTGCTTTTACGCTCTGCCATTTCCTGCGGGATACTGAAATAGAATAAATGCTCTGCTAGAAATGACACAGCCAACAAACGGCACTACTGTGTTCTCTGCTGTATTTTCGGACTACGCCACCTACTCCTATGCCCTGCTCTGTTGTCGTGGGCCAGAAGAGCGGGAGGGGTGTAAAGCAAGAGCCTAGAGAAATTGAGCGAAGAAGACAGTACACTTTCGGCGTGATTGGATGCATGATAGCGATATTTCGATAATGTTTGATAGCGATATTGTCGAAATGTCTATGCACACTTTTATGAACGCGCAGTGTGAGTGTTGCCGGTTCTGGGTGACAACATATTGAATCTTTAATTACCCGCACATGTAATTGATAAACCAGTGCTGAAGCACATTTGCTAAAAAGGAGTTAATAATTTGAAAGAACGTGAGCTTGGGCACGTTGGTATTCCATCTTAACACCTATAGCGCACGGAAGGGACAGGAACACAGAGATACGACGTGGAC
>JALIZH010027303.1:0-10422 GCA_030522465.1 Rhipicephalus appendiculatus
AACGCCTGCGTAAAGGAGGAGAGTGCACGGCTGCAGCGGCTGCAGCGCGGGGAAGGAGAGGAGAGAAGACGACCGAACACCTGCGTAAAGGAGGAGAGGGGGGAGAGAGTGTAGGCGCATGCGCAGCGGAGCGCGGACGCCACCGGATCAAGCTCGCTCATAAGCTGCTTTGCATCTAAAATCAACTCTTCCTCGGCGTCTTTGGCTGCCCTGCGCTCCCGACGGGTGCTTTGAAGTGAAAACGGATGCATCATAGTGACTTGCATCATATGTTGAATTCCAATGGCAGATCCAGATCATCTTTTTCTGCTCTGAGTGGAGCAATCATATTCCAATGGCAGATTGAGAGCAACCGCACATTACGGATTGCTCCGTGGAGCAAGAATTCTTGCTCCGCCGAAATCGGCGGATTTGACCGGAAGTTCGTGTGACGTAATCTGTGCGCCCGCCTTTCATCCCGTCACGGCCGGATGCTTGCAGTCGCGGGCAGCCATGGACGACCAGGAAAACGCTTCGCCACCCTCCCCCCTCGCGCCCTCTCGTGCCCCCTCGCAAGATTTCCGTGTACCGACTGCTCCCGTCGAGGCGCACGCGTTCCAATCGCAGATTTTCGCGATAGCAATCCCGCTCGGATCTACACGCTCCGTTCGCGATCCGGCCGAGCACTCGCTATCTGCCATTGGAATTCAACAATATTCACTTGATAGGCGAGCGGTACATTTTTGCGCCTCACGCGGTCGCCCATCCGCCCTGTTCTGCATGATGGGCTCCGTGCGTGCGCCTGTTCAATGCCGTGGAACGTTTACAAAAGGAACGTCGTTCCCTCTACCGTTCCTTCGTAAACGTAACGGGTTACCGTTATAGTTCCACCGATCCTGAATGGAACGGTGGCGTTCCTCCGTTCCTCCCAAAAGGAACTAGTTCCTGGAACGTCGTTCCTTGGAACGCCGTGCCGTACAACAAGGATATCACAGCGTGCCGTAAGCAGCTGTTGAAACAGTAGTCGAAGCTGCAAATATACAAATTAGCTTCGGAAGGCTGCCCTCGCTGCCGCCAAGTATAGCCAAACGAGAGGTGTTCTTAATAAATAAATAAAAATAAAATTATATAAAACAGGCGAGAGAACAGAGCCCTGGGGAACAGCTCTGGTTTGGCTGTACTTAGACGTAGAAACGTAGACGTTCGGAGCAATCAAACTTTCTATGTTTTAAAAATTCGTACATCTCGGTTTGTATTGTAATATACTGCGGGAAATTTAACTCTTTTAGGACGTTGAGGAGAATAACATGTTCAACACTCTCATACGCCTTGGCTAAATATAGGGTTACTAAAACCGAATGTTGCCGTCTGTGGCGAGCTAGCCGAGCCTCTAAATCGACATGCAGAGACCATGTCGATCAACCGGGTCTAAATCCAATCTGGCACAATCTCCGTATTGGATTATGTGTTAGAAACGTCATAATTCCCATGTATAATGTTATTATTAATTTAAAGGGGTCGTGAAACAAAAATGAAGCTGCCCGGTTGTAATTTTCTCTGCTTCAATAAGGATTAGACATGCCGATTCCGAAATATTTCGGCGCAATATCCAGTCTATAATTAATGACGCCCGTTTGAAATCGCAGTCTTTTTGGGCTCCTAAGCGACTATGAGGCACTACTGGCCGCCATAGGCACTAACGTGTGACGTCAGTGAAACGTCACGGTAAGAGAAGTTATAAAAAGAGCGTTGGCTTTTTTCGCTCCAAAATTATAGATTTATAAGAACCCAGGAAAGATAAATACTACACAGCAATTTTTGAGCTCTGAGCTGTATATACTGTGGAAGTACAGCAAGTGATCTGCTTGTTTCCGCTTTCAAGTACATCCGGGCTCCATCTGGCTCCGTCACGTGTTGCGTTCGCTCGCTCGGCGCAGCGTCCTAGCGTTTTTCCTACTGGTTGCGTTAGGTTGTGTTTTACGGCGTATTTTGGGTGGCTTAGTCCTCGCTATGCCTACCGTGTGCGTCGTCAGACAGTGCCGCACAACTTATCATAGTGGAAACAACGTTCATAGGCGCTTTACTGGCTTTGCTGCGCCGCAATCGAAACAGTATGATGCTAGAACCTCGGTCAACTATGGCTCTGCAAACATCGCTGCGTCGCCATGTTTTGTCCACGACAGAGCCTTTTCATTGGCTCACTTAAAGTGTCGTCAGCTGTACAGTTCATCATCATCATCATCATTTATTTACCCTTAAGGGCCCCTCATGGGGCATTACATAGGGGGGGGGGGGGGTGTAACAATAGGTAACTCCGGGTCACAAGGAGGCGTCACATAAATACTGTTTGGAAAAACAAAGCAAAAAAAAAAAACACAAGAAAAAACAAGAAAACAAGAAAAGGAAAGAAAACATGAAAATTAGAAGGCAGATAAACGCGCAAAGAACAGGGCTGCTATTTGGCCTGCTCACAGTAGTGCTGTAACAATAAATCTTTAAATTTAACATAACTTCTTTCACTAACAATATCGTCAGGAAGTACATTCCAATCTGATATGGCAGTCGGTAGAAATGATTTGTTGAAGGCGTTAGTTGAACCATGAATGCGTTGAACACTGTTACAATTAAACAGACGTCGTGATGATCTCATGGGTGGTACGATTAGGCTCTCGCGTAGTTGAGGAAAGTTATAATAGAGCTTATGGAAAAGGCAGAGACTTGCTATTTTGCGACGGGATGCCAGAGGGGTTAGACCAATCGAAGTTTTGATGTTAGTGACGCTCAGTCTAGAATCATATTTTGAAGTTATAAAACGAGCAGCTCGGTTTTGTATTGCCTCCAACTCCTGGATTAGGTACTCTTGATGGGGGGTTCCAGATAGGGGATGCGTATTCAAGTTTGGTGCGTATGAAAGTTTCGTATGCCATTAGTCTAACTGTGGGCGAAGCAAATGTAAGTGACCGTCTGATGAAACCTAGTGATCTAGAAACGCTTGCAGAACGTGATGTGATGTGTTTAGACCAACTTAGATTATCTGTGATTTCTACGCCGAGATACCTATAAGATTCCACCTGTGTTAGCATGGCATTGTTTATCGTGTATGGGAAGTGAAGGTGATGTTGCTTACGGGTCACGTGCATAAACTTACATTTTGATACGTTTAACTGCATGAGCCAGGTCGAGCACCAGTTTTGGATTAAGGTTAAATCATCCTGCAGTAATGCCTGATCGTTAATAGTAGAGATACGCCGGTAGAGAACGCAATCATCCGCAAACAAACGGATGGTTGATGAAATTTGAGCAGGAAGATCATTGATGAAGATTAGGAACAGAAGCGGGCCAAGAACGGAGCCCTGCGGGACTCCGGAGATAACGTTAGTAGCGACAGATGGATGGCCTTCGATGACGGTGTACTGGGAGCGATCAGTTAAGAAGCAGTGAATCCATGACAATATCAGGGGATCGATTGAAAGGCATGAAAGTTTAGTCATGAGACGCTGGTGAGGAACGCGGTCAAATGCCTTAGAAAAATCGAGGTAAATGACATCGGTTGCAAAGGATGAGTCTAGGTTTAAATGCAAGTCAGTCGTAAATTCAACAAGCTGAGATTCGCACGAATAGCCGGACCGAAATCCGTGTTGGTTCGGGAAGAAAAATGAATTATTGTCCAGGTGCTTTGCCAGGTGAGAGTAGATTATATGTTCAATAAGTTTGCATGCAATACATGTTAGTGAGATAGGACGGTAATTAGATGTATCAGAGCGGCTTCCTGCCTTGTAAACGGGTGCAACTCTGCTAACCTTCCACTCGGACGGGATTTCGCCACTGGAAATAGATTGTGTGAAAATGATTTGTAGGACGCGACTAGACAATACTTTTGTGCCTTTAAGAATTTTAGCAGTTATGTTGTCAGGTCCAGGGGCACTGGATATCTGTAAGTTATCAATCAGCTTACAGATTCCTTCTGCCGTAATAATAACTGGAAGCATTTGGGGAAAATTTGGATCGTGCGGTACAGGAATATTTGCAACCGCTTCCTGGGTGAAAACTGAGGTGAAGTAGGCATTCATAACGTTAGAACGAAACTCCTTCGGAACGACAGAACCATCTTGATTAACTAAAGAGATGTTATGCGAGCCACTGTGGTTGGGAGTTAATAAAGTCCAAAACTTTTTTGGATTAGTTCGGAGGATGTCAAGTATGTCTGTGTTGTAGAAGCGCCGTTTAGTGCTCCTCAGCAATTTAGTATATTCACTCAGACACTCGAAGTATTTTTGCCATTTTATTGCAGAAGAAGAGTGCTTCTGCAGTTGAGGGGAACGTGAGCGGGGATACGAAATTGTGCTTTTATAGTTATTAAATGAACCCGAACGATGAAACGAGTCGAGGTATTGTATTGAATGGACGGCCAGGATTCTGAATACACAGGTAGTTCAAAATTTTCAGAAAACGTTTCAGGACCCCTTTAATTACATGTGACGCTACAGCGATTGGTCGAATGTTATCTGTTTTCGCGCTCCCTGTTTTTTAAGAAGGGGAACAATTTTGGCAAGTCTCCACTTAGGAGGAACCCAAGCAAGCTCGTGAATTCGAACTTGAAGGGGTGCAGCGCCACGGACATCGACGGGATTGCACGGTGAAGGAAGATGAGGTCAGGCGAGACCTCTAGCGGCGTGGCAGCAAAGCTGGTGCGAGGGGCGCAGATATAAAGAACAAAGCTCCACAGTGGGCTATAAAATTGCTCAAATCAAGCGGAGTTCGAATTAGCGAGAGGGCGCTAAAATGAAAGGACATCGCACCACAATGCGCGGGCAGAACCTAAAGAAGTCGCCTCTGGACTCGTTATCGCGGACTACGCGCTACTAAACGTTTGTTGCAGGTGATCTCGTAAATTAAGTTCATGGAGCTCTATTAATTGAGAAATTATTGATCAGTGAGTGATGCGCCAGAAACAAGCACCGACACGCATTCATGTGAGCAGTGAGCCTTAATGTGAAATATATGACGCTTGTTTATGCTCCAAAAACACGTTTATATACATGGCAATGTTAACGCAATAAAAATTAAAAAGTAATCAATAATTTGAATTCGCTTGCGCTTCTTCTGTCGCGACTCCATGAGCATCGTTTGCAGCTTGTCCAAGAGCTCCAGTGCAACATCTGAATTCTCATCTGCTGAGAAATTCTACTGTATTGTGGTTTTGCATCTCTAGGTAAAATTAGTTTGGTTTGAGAACGCATTGTGATCACTTTGGGCCAACTCTGCGAGGAGCAATGGAAAATCCACGCATCTCCACGAAGTGAATCATGACGAGTGGGCGAAGCACTGGGGATCGTTCTTACCGTAAATCACCCGTGACATTGCCCACTCGCGCATGTGAATGAGTGACAACGCGTGTGTACACTATATAAAATGTGTTTTTGCCGTTGAGCCACCGCTTCCCACGCCCTCAACCCGGGGTAGCAGCTTGTTGTCAGCGTTGCCGTTTTGCCGCTGCTTCCCGAGCTCTCGCCTGAGCCTATCTACTCATATTCAGCATTACTATGAGCCTTACCTGGACTCACGTTTATACTCATGTCTACTCACGCGTATTCCAAAGCAGTGTCATCCATACACCATTTCCATACTTAGAGATCAGAGACGCGAATTACGTAGGGGGGTGCCTTGCACCCCATGCCAACTCTTCCAGGGAATTTCTTGATAAATAAATCTTATGTTGTCGTCTCTTTCAAGAAAAATGATCTTACTGGTTTTGCGAGCACTCATAGCTCGTATTCGAAGGTACTGTATCAAAAGGCGCCAAGAACAGCACCGATTACGTAAGAGATTTGTGTTCAAGAGGATTGACACCATGGTCGAAAAAGCTAATTCTAGGCTAACAGACTCGTGAGTTGACTCACTCGGACTCACTCAGACTCAGATCGAGCCGTGATTCTGAGTCTGAGTGAGTCCGGGTGAGTAATATTCTGGTGAGTTTGAGTCCGAGTGAGTCCGGTTGAAGAAAATTCTCGTGAGTGCGAGTCCGAGTGAGTCCGGCTCAGGAAAGTGTTGGTGAGCCTGAGTCCGAGTGAGCCCTAAGCGCAAAATATATTTCATGAGTGATTCTGAGTGAGCTCCACAAGTTTTGCCGACCTATGCTCGCCTCAGGCGTAGCTTGCTATATGCATAGACTTTGAGCCGCCACATGTCGCACTCTCGCCCCCGGAGTAGCAGGCTGTTGTCGGCGTTGCCGCTTTGCCTTTCGCCGGCGAGAGCGCGTTCACGTTCGTTTTCATCCATGGCAGAAAGAGAATGTGTGGCCTTGAACGCGCTTATTCTTCATCGTCATCAGCGTCATCGTCATCGTCATGGCGTATAGTGGGTACCTTGCATGTGCTGTGCCGGACAACGCACAACGGACGAGCCTAGACCCTAAGGTGCTTCACACCTAAACCAGGGGCTCCCAGTTCGAATTGACCGGTGTGGATACCGACGCGTTCGAATTATGGGGAGTTTTCTCTCACAGAAATACACAGGGCTGTGCCGGTAGCAGGGCGTCATTTCGGACTAACTGTAAGTTTTAATTAACGGAGTTCGAATTCACGAGCCTTTACTGTATATCTAAGTGAGTGGTTGACGACGTCAAGATCTTTCGGATAGATGTCGAATAATATTGTTAGCATTCCTAACGTAGTGCCATGTGGACCTGGTTAGGGAGAAGACGAACGACGTACGCAAGTTCTTTCATATTCGATAAAATCGTTCACACATGACGGCTTTATCAACTTTAGTTGCAGTTGTGATGCAAATCGCTTTTCCAAGCCTGATGCTATTTCAGCTAATAGATCTGCCAATTGCTTTGAGGGAAGAATAACTAATTCAAAGTTTACAGGCGCTGTAATAGCCCTTACGAATACGGAGAAATCTAAATACAGCTTTTTTCATTACCATTCTTTCATAGAAAGTTATAACGTTCTTCGTCATGATCGTCTTTCGCTAATGATACTGTTCTTTTAAACAAAGCTTTAGCGTACAAATAATTGCTCAAAATTAGAAGGACTTCGCTTTATAAGAAGTTTTTTCCATGCAGCTTTTCGGCATCTATAATGTCTAGCATAATCCGAATTCCACCAGGCACACATAGAATGCCCGTTTGTTGAAGATATAATGAGCTGTGATTTTGTTATCGTACGCTTTAAGACTGAGCAGACTCATAGCTTTAACATTTCTTTCTATACTAGTCAAGGAAGACAAAGTTGACTGTAAATTATTTTGAAATTTAGAGTAGCTTACAAAATTTTGTGCTAGGTAGTCTAACGACACTAATGGAATGTTAACTTCAAATACACTTGGACGGTGATCACTACTTGTAGCAGTATCAAGCACAATCCAAGACGAGATTAAAGCGTTTGAGCTAACACATGTTAAATCTAAAACCGACCTTGAGTTGCATCGAATAAAGTGGCAAGTTTGGAATTTATTCAGATGAAGTTGCTCGTGTAAGTTCAGTCCCATAAACGTTTTCCCGATGAGTCTGTGCGGAAACCCCTTCACACATGGGGAGAATTGAACTCTTCTGCAAACAATGTATTCTTTTAGATGCGAAGCAGCTAAGAGCGGAGGTCACTCCGGTGGTGGTGTGCGTCCTGACCACCCTTACTGCGCATGCGCCTACTCTCTCTCCCACTCTCCTCCTTTACGCATGTGTGCATGTAGTGCCAGCACAATAGGCTTATTCTCAACGAGTCAAAAACCAAATGTGTGTTGTTTCGTACACCAGGATTCTTAGATATAACAGATGACCATTTAGTGCTCGGACCGCTTAAAATTAATATAGAGCATTCAATAAAAATTTTAGGTGCAATCTTTTTTCAGAAGACATGTCCTGGAAAGCACATGTAAAATAATTATTCACAAAATTAAGTAAAGTAGCCCGGTATATTATGCCAGACTCGCCACACATTTCTTGTAAGCGTTAAAAGGATTCCATATTTTGCACTTCTGAACACTTTATTTATACTACTGCGTACTAATATGGGTTAACACAACTGCTTGAAAACTTACGAAAAGCACTACTTGTTCGGAAAAGTCACAGTTTCGCTGCAAGGGTGAAGCAATGAATGCGATAGCAAGAAGTTGGAATGTCACACGAAGATCGATGAGTAGCTCGATACTTGCAGCTTCCCGCAGGAGCACAAAAGACGACGCTGGAAAATGACATGCAGGTATGCACAGGAAAAGATAGGGAAAAATGGACTACCACCCGTTTGTTCGCAAACGGGTGGTTGTCTATTTTCCCCCTCTCTTAAACCTTCCACCACATTGCGGGATTCCACAGAACTCATTTGCATTACACAGGACAAGCGTGAAAACAACTATCACAGTTGTTACGCCTTTGTGTTTGAGCAACGCGCTGCGAGTGTCTACAACGCAGAGCCCGACGCTCGTAGATATGTCTTCTTTTAAAGTGCGGCGCGCGGAAAGACCCCTCTGCGTCTCCTGTCACAACGCGGTGGCGTCTGACGCAAGGTGTGCGTGGTGTTTTTTTTAAGGCGAAAGCCTTTAATATCTCATGCTCACGTCCGTCCGGCGTCCGTCCATCCGTCCGTGTCCGTCCGTCCGTGCCCGTCCATCCGTGCCCGTCCGTCCGCCCGTCTGTCCGTGCCGTCCGTCCGTCCGAGTCCTGGCACGGAGCCAGGTGGCCGCCGGGGTGCGCAAACGGACGCCGGTCGCGTCGGACTCTACAGTGCTCGCGCTTTGCTTGCGTAGCGTCGCTGTGCCCAGCGTTTAAAATCATTCTGACCGACGCCGTCTCAATGGACACAGGCGTTCGTACTTTGGAATTTACAAAGGTTTCGTCAATTTAAAGGGACACTGAAGCACTTTTTAAAAAAAAACGAGGTTATGGTGTCATGATAAGGTAATTTTGTGCGGCGAACTCGGAAATCAAGTCGAAAATTTGCATAAACCAACGCAAAACACTTTATTTTGCCGAAAACGAGCAACAGGCGCCTCGGCCGGCATCGCGGGTCTCGCCGCCGCCTGTGATTGGCCGAAGCTCCGTGACATCACGATCGGGACCACGAGGACAGCTCACGGCGCGCGCGGGTGGGCGATGCGGTGTTGTCGGTGTTTTTAACGGTTGAAATCTGGTAGCTGCTGTTATGGCGAATTCTGGAAAGTCGCAGCGAGTTCGCTGTACATCCTTACATGTTCGAGCCGGTCGCCACAGTTAGAGCGACGACCGAAGACGCTGCCAGCGCCGATGATCCGGCACAAGAAAGTGTGTCCCAACCGGCCACCTTCACCCGCGTCGGAAACATGGACTGGTACGTATAAGATGCATGTCAGTGCTCAATTTCACTGTCGTAAACTGATACAAATCAGACGTTCAGCCGCGGATATTCAATCCGATAAGGAACAGCAGCATTGGCACTAGCTTTTAGCTACGTATTGGCACGGTCCACGCTAGCGCGCGCATCGTGCAGAAACATTAGTTCGTGAATTTCACAGCTCATAGTGCAGCGTTGTTGATGCAATCAGTATCACACTTCGCAGCGGGCAAGAAGCATGCGATGAGTCAGTGTGCTATCACGAGAAAAAAAAAAAGAAAAGCGGCACGATTGCCGCTCTTTGCCGCGCAGTGTTGACATGTGTTCCGAACTGCGCTGCAAGCTTGCGCATGGACGGTTTGGCTCATATAATGCTGCTCTGTTTAAAATATCGTCGCTTTTTCGAAATTCTGGCCAGTACTACAGTGATGGTGTGTTAAAATGCAAGCGGTATATTAGATGCGTCGTGAATATGCGACTGTCGTGTAGAGTACAAGATATGGAGATCTGGTCGTAAGCAATATCAAAGCGCTTTACACTGAAGCACCTTACACGCTGGTTACCGATATCTGTGTACACGTTTTCGCCATAGGTGCTCATGCACGCACTGCGTGCCAATGAAGAACGAGGAGGACTGCTGCTGCTGCCTCGAGATTCGGCAGATCCGCGACCGGCAGAAAGATCCCCGGTGCATCACAACGACAAAAAAAATTTAAAAGTGTGTGCTTAAACAAGGACGTTTTGGAAGTGGCCTTACAATAGAATGGCACGCCAGTGGACTCGTCAAGTCAGATGTCTGTTAAAAA
This sequence comes from Rhipicephalus appendiculatus, assembly GCA_030522465.1. Classification (NCBI taxonomy): domain Eukaryota; kingdom Metazoa; phylum Arthropoda; class Arachnida; order Ixodida; family Ixodidae; genus Rhipicephalus; species Rhipicephalus appendiculatus. Next base: position 10,097 of record JALIZH010027303.1, read on the forward strand.
CAGGTGAGAAACTAGTAGCTATAGGCTTTGATTTGGAACTTTGTGTTTACAGTGTCCTTCACTTTTTCAGAAAATTAAGACATGCAGGATACAAGCAATTCGTCTACCTGACATGGAAAAGAACTGGCCAAAAAAAAATAGAATAATACTGCCGAGTTGTGTGCTGAATGCAGTTAGAAAAAAATATCCAGACCCTGAAGGCACATACACTGGATTCAGGCACTCCTATGGTTGACGCAAGTAAGTGTACACAATACAGCTATTGCTGGTGGAGCTGAGGGCTTCCACGGCTGCTCCTAAAAACATGTACTAGCTCGAGATGTACT
>JALIZH010027304.1:0-22742 GCA_030522465.1 Rhipicephalus appendiculatus
AACAAACTGCGTGACCCATACCAGTGCGGGTTTAGAGAGTGTCGATTCATGACTGACCATCTAATACGCGATGGGACACAAATACGTGAAACCTTTGTCCAAAAACAATTCGTTTTGTCTGTATTCCTTGATACGCAAAAAGGCCTACGATACCACCTGGCAGTTTAGCATACTTAGAGATCTCTCACACTTGCGTATACGTGGTAACATGCTGAGTGTGATAGAAAGTTACCTGTCTAATCGCACATGTTGTGTTCGAGTGGGCAATGCTTTATCAAGACAGTTTGTGCAGGAAACGGGAGGACCACAAGGTGGAGTGCTCAGTTGTACACTTTTTTATTGTGAAAATGAATTCCTTACGTTTGTGCATTCCACGTAACATATGTTTCTCAACTTATGTTGATGATGTACAGATAGGGTTTAAATCCTGCTCCCTTACAATTTGTGAGCGTCAGGTTCAGCTAGGTCCCAACAAAGTCTCCAAGTGGGCTGAAGAGAATGGGTACAGACTAAGCCCACAAAAAAGCACGTGCATACTTTTCTCTGAAGAGACCTGCGCCCAGATCCCCACATTGCTATGAAGGGACAACGTCTGCCTGTTGAAACAGAGCATAAATTTTTAGGAATTATTTTAAATTTGAAGCTCACATTTATACAGCATAACAAATACCTCAAAAGCAAGTGTCTGAAAGCAATGAACGTTCTGAAAGTACTGTCACGTACAACATAGGGAGGTGACAGAAAATGTCTCAAGTACTTATACAAAAGCATCACAGATATCGTATTTATAGTTCGTCTATTTTCTAAAACTGAACGCGAATAATGAACATCCCGCATATTCTACAATAAATGATCTGACCAGCTCTCTACTCTTCCAAAACCGTCCCGCAGTGAGAAAGCCCTTCTCACTTCGTGTAAAAGAACTGGCTGATGAGGCAGATGTTCCTCTACTTCAACACCAACTTATGGCTCCTGCAAAACAGCTCCCGCCGTGGCGGTGGCAGGTTGTAGACTGTGACGTTTCTTTTGTCAATGTTACAAAGCATTTCCCTGTTGCACATATCCGTATGCTCTTCTTAAAACTACAGCAGAAATACTCCTGTACAAAATATTTTACAGATGAATCGAAGACCCATGCTGGCGTATCTTATGAAGTGGTCGGCCCATCCATTTCCGATTCTGCCACGCTGCATCCAAACACATGTATATTCACAGCAGAGGCTTACGCCGTATTATCCGCCGTTAAACATATCAAAGATGCAAGCATACGAAAATCAGTTATATACACAGACTCTCAGAGTGTCGTAAAAGCGCAAAATCACTTAAAACGCTCAAAAACCCCGTGGTTGTGTCGCTCTACCCACTCCTGTGCACTGCTTATGCTGCAAAACAACATGTTATAGTCAGTTGGGTACCAGGACACCGTGACATTGAAGGCAATGTTCTAGCAGACCATCTTCCCACCTCCGTCAACACAAAAAGCTGGAAACCAATCCATGCCTGTCCCTTTTCTTCATGCGAACCCTTATATACGTAAGAGACTTCGGATGTACTGGCAACGTCTGTGGGACACTGAGACCAACAATACGCTTCATGTCATCAAACCGCATATAGGCTATTGGCCTCCAACCACGAGATCGATACGATCTGAGGTACTATTTTCAAGGCTGAGAATAGGACATACTTACGGCACTCACAATCATCTTTAAAATGGCCGTGAGCCTCCGACAAGCAATATGTCTGGAGAGACACTCCCCGTTCTTCATGTTTAATAATGTCTGCAGGATTGAAAAATTTAAGGAGAAAGTATTTCTCTGAACGGTACCGTGAGCAGATTCCCCTCCATCCAGCGATTTTTTTTGGTAACCACGCATACTTTCATCATCAGTCTTTCTTAACTGTCTCAACAAGTCCAGCACAGTGAACATCATTCGCACTTTGGACTCGCAGCACATCCTCCTCAAGAAGATGCCGCTACAACATTATGTGTTAATGCACTACCCTCCAGTCCCTTGCACGCAAAGTTTCTTGTGAGGTAGTAGTGCCCTGTAAGATTGCAACTTTTCAGCGCATGATATATATGTTGATGTTTCAGTCCATCCCATCACACTTGATCTCCCCCATTACCTTAATATTTCCACTATTTTACGCACCTTTAGTGCGCATAACTTAAGGCCCGTATACAGCCATTAAAATTATCATTGACCACATCCCATGTCATGACCTGGGCGCTCTTTGGCGATCAGTGGCCCTTGCGCCATAAAGCATCATACATCATCATCACAGTTTCACTTGCAAGAATTTACTTTGATTCATGGGCTTCTAGATATCCCTCTGCAAAGTTTGTTTGCGCTTTGCATAATTACGTATGCTAAACAGAGAGCATTGGCGAAATGCTCCTCCCCGGTGCAGGGCTGGGCAGTATCGAAGATACATGTACCTTAGATACTATCTTAGATACTATTTAGGTATCTTGTATCTGTATCACGATACGTCTCGTAAAACGAGTATCTGTAGCTGTATTTCCGATACATTCAATAATGTATCGTGTATCTTAAGATACAATATACTGCTATAGAAACGCCACCCCGCGAAACAACTTCAGCTGAACTCTGCTTCTCAAGCTGATACTGCTGCCACTAAACCACCTCAATAAAGCTAACGACAGTGATATCCATTTGACGTTTTCCCAGAGTGCTCCAGTGAGCATCAGAAATAAGGTCTACACGCGTCTCTACTGGTAGAGCAAAGTCACGTTATAGCTCTCGAGCTATCTCGACAAAATAAAAGTCACAGTTTCGCCACAAGGCGAAGCAATGAATGCGATAGCAACAAATTGGAATGTCAAGCGACGAATGGCAAGCAGGTCGAAACGTGCAGCGCGCTGCTCACGCACACATGACGCACGAAAATAACACGCACATGACGACAGAGAACTAACAACGTTCACAGCTCGACACTTAACACACTGCTCAAACAAAACGACGCACGAAACGTATTCACAGGTACAGACGAGCGCGAACTAACAAGTGTCACAGATGTTCACTGTGTTTGGAAAGCGTGTTCTTTTCGCAAACGGGGGGACTGCCGCGAGCAAGGTGACCTTCGTGCGCTCGGTGACGACAACGCAATCAAGGGCGTCTACCCCCCACGAAGCAAAGTGAGGGAGCGAGAAAGCGTGAGGGAGATGCGTGCATGCGCGCGGGCGTCGCGACGAGCGGGGCGCGCACCAACCTAAGTTCCGCCGAGCGCGGCCTTTGCGCCATCTCGCTGGTAATGTTGAAAACACGCTGAAAACTCGCTGTAGATAAACAGCTCGCCGTTTGAACGTTGAAATGGCTCAGTGGTTAGCGCCGCGCGCTGCAGAGCGAGAGTTCCCTTGTTCGATGCCGCCCGTCGGAAGCATTTTTTCTGAATTATTTTTCTTTGTGGCTTATATGTATACGTTACTTCCCCGTATACATATACATATACGGGGAATGACAGCGGCGGCAACGGCGGCGGCCGACGGCGAAAACCAGCTCAGAGTGTTATATAATTGCTATCGCAACAAAAAAAGCGCGCGAACGTCTACGTGCAGGCGACCTTTTGTTTCTCCATATTTTCTAGCCACAATACTGGGCTGCGTACTTCAGTGCGTGCGGCGGTTTTCCCTCAAATTCGGATGCGGCTATAGTGTCGTTATTGAAGTTTTTCTTGCGTGGTACTTCGTTGGAAAATCTCAAAAATGCAAGAATGTGGTTGCTTTTCGTCTCGATGCTATCACACAGATTAGGCAGATTTCGTCGATGTAGGCTTGATTTGCACACTATGAGATTGACTTATATGCCAGTTAGATTCTAACAACCGTCGCTCCACCGCTGTCGATGCTATATGCCATAGAACAAGCATTTACGTAACAAATGATATTTTGTCCTACTGTATCTCTGTTCTGCATGCTAAATTATGCAACAAGATTTTTTATTGATAGCTTGAGTGTTATCACAAGTGCTCCCTTTGCTGTCCTCCGTTTGCATCCCGCACATTACGTTGGCCTTTGTGTAGTTTTTTCCCGTTTCTTAACTGTAATAAATCTTTTGTAACCTCCTCCTCGATTCCTTCTCTTATTTATTCTTATTTTTAATTGTCTCCGTCCTTGCTACTATTTGCATATCTACATTCCATGTGAGTTTACTGTTCAGGCGATGTCAGGGCAAAGGTAAAATAAACTGAGTGTGCCTAGTGCCTACCTATGGAAATTGTAACAAAAAATCCTAAAGACATTTGGAAGGGCAGTTGCGAAATATAATACGAAGTACTATGGTTTTCTCATCAGAGTCCCCATGATCCCTTTAGTGCTATTTTCAGTGGGCACTGAGTTTTCAATTCTCTGACCTTAACACCTATGTTGACGATGCATCATGCTGTATTTTCATTGCTTTTAGGGGTACTGCCTGTATCAGGTTTATAACCTGTATTGTGTCACGTAACTGAAACCAAATATATACAAATAAATACTTAACCTCAACTGAATAAAACCAACGATGGGATTTACTGCCATGTGGCTTTCATTATGGTATTTTTATATTGCGCTTAATTTCTTAACTAGGGTGAGAGATGTACCATTTCTGCTATTCATTTTGGGATCAAGTGTGTTTATTTGAGTTTTCGAGGCCATTCTAAAACGACAGATCAGACTCTTGTCGAAAGGTACACGCTACACAGGTGCTTTTTCCGGCGTTTAAAAGAAAGCCGGAGAAATATGACCACGTTACTGCGCTTGTACGCTATTTTGCTGCAGCGCTCTCAGACGTGCTTCGATCAAAACAAGCGGCAAGCGGACCGCGGCGAAATGAGTGGCCGTGGCTTAGGCGCCACAGCGCATCAGCATTTCTGACCGCCATATGTGGCAAAGAAACACCATCGGCCCTGACAAGCGACAGGCTGACGGTCCTCGCGCCTGTTGTTTCGCTCGATGCGCGTTTAAGAGCGCTGCAGTACGATAGCGCATGGGCGTGTGTATAGGCGGTATGAATTGGGTTCCACCACCCATTAATCCTTCTTCAAAAAAGAAATCCACTTCATAGGAACAAATTAACTTTTGTCATGCGCATGCCCATTTGAATATTTTTATCTTGCATCGGGTTTTTTGCGATGCCTTCCTTTGAGTATGTATGCGAGGGAAATGTGTGGAAATAAAATAGTTGTTAGTCTGCGCTCTGTGTTTGTGGTTTATTCAGTCCCTTCCCGTACGATAAAAAGCGCGATTATCCAAGAGGCCAGTAAGTTAAAAGCCGATGCGGACGGGGCCTGATTACAGTGCCGCGTTCTGCTCTTGAAGCCGAAGGGGAAGCATCATGCAAGTTTTTCACGTTTCTCTTAGCACAAAATTAAGAAAAAAAACTATTAAGCTTAACTTTGAACACAATTTCTCATGACAGCCTAAGCAATGTTTTTTCGGGAGGCTAGAAGCGGCGTATAGAAAGAAAATTCGCACTTGATTATTTCTCAGCTATTGCCGATGACACCTACAGTACAAATATGAGGGATCCCGTGGTTGATGGCTTCGGATAGTTCCATCAAAGTTCATTGTACGTGCACTTAAGGTGCGCAGTGCAGTGACCACTGGAATTACACGTTCATTTAAATCTGTGCGCGGCAATTGCGACTGCGTCAATCTTGTAAGGAGCCACTCGTTCTAGCGACTAAGCCAACGCGGCAGCCGACTAGTTCCACAAGTTATATAAGTATCTTTAAATTCAACGTGGGTGTTAGTAATACTGTGCACCAACTGAAATCTGTCAGAATTCTAGGGACCATTTTACTATCAGCAGCCCTTTCACGTGCTTCAAGCGCTCCGCTTCACGGAGCAGAGTATCCGTTTAACGCTCGCACCTGCTCTACTCTTAGTGGGGTACATTAGTGGGGTGAAAGTAGGGGAGTAAGTTATGATAATATTGTCACGTGGTCGTGACGTCGACCAAGGCAACAGTCAGCGGGTCAAAGAAGAAACTGTTTATTTGGCCGAACTTGTGGCCGTGAAACGTAAAGTCAGATTACAGCTATGCACACTGGCACAGATAGCGGCGAACGGAGCGTCGGCCGTCGATCAACTCACGAGCCGTGAAGTGCGTCGGCATTTATACGTGTGGCATCGAATATTCCAGCCTTATCACTGGCTGTCGCGCACGCTCTGGAATAAGCTCGAGTGTTCGCGTCTTGCGTGCAATCTTAACAAAACGATCTACAATAATCGGGAAGCTTCTCGAACAAAGAGGCGCGGTTTGCGCTGAGCATTGCTGACAGCCTTTGTGGGCGAAAACCGAATACAGCTACTGTGAAAATTAGAAACGCGCGTGGCAATATCCTAAACTTAATCATGTACTCGCTAGGGTGGCTTGCCCGATTCCTGTGACGCATACGCCCCTGCTCTTTTCTGTGATCACTGAAGTCTGTACTGCCGGCTTAAACATCTTCGCTGTTAAAAGCAAATCGCAGTTTATGTGACTAACAATCATTTAAAAGCGACGTTCGCGTGACGTGGAATGTGATCATGGAATGTAGACATGGAATGACAAGGAATGTATAGCATGTGTTATCGGTAGCAATTATGATATTGTAACGTGGGGCTAGAAGGGCGCCAAAGAAGATCGAAGAAGAAGAAGAACGAGCGCAAAGGATTTTTCTGATCGGCAGCATCGGACCATCCCTTGTCTTTTGCTTGCCTTTTCATTCCACTAATTCTAAATTAACCGATATCATCCGTAACAATTGTTGTGGAGGTACTGGCTAACCGATGCCCTGGATGACACCACCGCGCATGACGTTCGAAGAAGCTGACGCCTTGCCGGACTACCTCCGGAACACACAGACATGACCGACGCCCGCGAAAGCGCGTCTACCGGCAACGCCCACGCAGCAACTAGTGTCACAGAACAAGGCAAGGAGGTGAGAGTAGGCGTGTTGGTGGTGATCCATGAAGAAACTTGTAGCGCACAAAAAAAACACGGACGAAGCAAGAGACGGCGGGACGATGCGCTTACTTCCAACAGAATGTTTATTGAAGTGATCTGAAACATATACGTTCCTTGTGCGCGCAGGCGCAAAGAGACCCGGGTGGGCCGACTAAGCAAAACCAAAAAGAACGATAACTAGGGGGTGGGATCGCTTTGATAATACTGAATGAAGTGTTATACATGGGCACGTGCATGCGGAGCCACACCACTGTGTTTTCTTCAGGAAAGCAAACTCTTTTTCCGTCAAGTCGATAGAAGCCGTACTAATGCAAGAAGCTCCTGCTTTCGCGATTTCCAGAAGCTCCCGCTTTCGCTTAGTCGGCAGCTTGCTAGAGAACGTTTGTAAATATTAATGAGATTTTTTATAATAAACGTTCGTGTGATGTGCGTAAAATATATTTTAAGGAAAGCATTGACTCCTTATTTTTCCGGAGATTCTACGTACAATAGCTATATAAACTTTAAACAGTACAATATATTTCAATGAGCTGCATCGACTGCACCTAGCATCGTGCCAAATATATGCGATTCAATTCAATTGAATAAATTCAACTCAGTTCAGTGAGCAAGAAGATCCGATAGACGCTCCACCGAAGAAATTACAGTGAAACCTCGGTGATACGAATCTCACGGGACCACCAAAAATATTCGTATCATCCGAAATTCGTATCACCAGAAAGCATGGAAAATTAGCATGCGACAAAAGAAAGCTGGCGTACATTTTCATTTATTGTATTTCAGGGCCGCAGCAACGTCAGGAAGAACTCTGAATGATGGTCAGTTAAGTTTTTAGATGTCGGCAATCATACCAGCTTTCGCAAATATACGGCCCCTACCCGCGTGTTTAATTAATGAACCAGGTGCGTTGTGACCCGCGACAGCAGTAGCCCCCTTCCAAATTTTACTATGCTTTTTTTGCATGACGCCTGAGTAATGCGGCGAAAGTAACGGCAGAAGCGCTTTGACGCGATACATCAAGGCCACAAAATTTCAGAACCACGGTTCGTAAGAAAAGTATGTTCTGACCGTAAGAAAAGTATTTTGCTTACACCGTGATTTTGACGATTTGGCGGTGTGGCGCACCTGTCCGCGCTTGCGTTCCCGCGCTCGCACATGCTTGGCGCGTCTTCCGCGACAGCGTGGACAGCACCTCTTCGTTCCTGGGCTGTAGCGTACGTTCGTATCAAACGTCACGGGGTGAAAATCGGTTCGCAACAGCCGTACTTCATTACACTGCAGGCCAATGGGCCTTGGCCGGGACCAAAGGGAAATTCGTATCACCCAGAAATTCGTATGAACTGTGACCGTATCACCGAGGTTTCACTGTATCTACTTTCCATAATGTGGCATAAAGCCCGAAAATCAGGGAAGGCATTCCATTTCGCATGCAAAGAATACACCTGGATCAACCCTCAACCGCTAATTATTAGAGGGACTGGACAAAACAAAACCCATGTTAGAGCAGTGACAGAGTTTGCCAAAGCCCCCTGTCCAGCGCTTCGTTGGTGGTGCCTTCTACGGTATTGCGTAAGCGCAGGCCTTCAGTCAGCCGTGCCAACCAAGTGCTACAAACGTAGAGAGGCAATAATGGAGAATGAGGGAAAACCGTTGGCGAGCCGTGTCACTCAATGTGATGATATATGGAACGATATTCAGTGGTGTCTCCTGGAAAGTGCGAAGAAGGTGATGTTGTTGGGAGAGAGTAAATGGTTAAACTATGGCCACCCAAAGACGATGAACCTACTGTAAGCAGCTGAGTGTGAGGTGTGTAGATTTCATTAGAAGAAATCAGGATCTCGGCGAATAGCATCACAAGCGAGCTCGTCAGCCCAATATTTTTCGGACGATCTTGCGAGGGCAGGACACTACACAACGGTCATAGGTTCCGTAATCATTGTGTATGAATCCACAATACATTGACCAGAAAAGATGCACTTCAGTGTCGGCAACAACTGTCTAAGGAATCGGTGAATAGTATCCGAGGTTGTAGATATTATGAAATTGTATAATGTAAGACTCCATTAATAGATTGCCACACTTTGGTCATTCTATAGCTGAAAAATTTAGAGCTCGTGATACATAAACACTCGACACCCTTGGAACATTATGAGAGTGAGTTTAATTCAAACAAACCTATCAGTGCAAAGTGTATATGCAACGCTGCTATTATAAGTCGGGGGCTAAAAGCCAATGAAGAACTCTTCCTATCAATATCGCTGTCATGTTGACGACGCCACCACAACATTGTTATTGTGTACGAAAACACCTGCCTCCCCATTCAAAAAGTCTTCAATAGCGCTTTTCGCTCCAGAGACAGGCGCCAGAAAATGGCAAATATACTTTGAGGTCACGACGCCGATAGGTATTCTTTAATATCAACGTTTATTCTGGGCAGCGTCATGTGAATCTAATTAAGTTTGGCGCGTTTATGTGAGCCATGCCTTCGTGGATAACCGCGGGTAAATCCTGACTCGCTTCTCTTTAACGTATATGTCAATCTACGTACATGGTGATCTTCGCATTTCTTCCTGATGAAATTGCGCGCTCCATTGTCGGTAATCGAAAGCGCACCTAGGCGATAGTGCTAAGCAGCTCAACGGAATGATCGCTAATCTTCCACAGTAGTATTAGATCGTTTTCGGTAGTCAATTGGGATATGTGAGCCCCGTGTACCTGACGCACGTGGTTTTCCCTCGTGTGTGTGCACCAGTGCACGGATTATTGGGATTCATAGAAAACGTCCTTCTCATTATTTAGGCGATGGTACGTGTTTGAACTTCGGAGACTTGTAGAAGAATGCAGCCTACCGCTGTGGTACAAATTTCATAGAGATGGCACCGCGGCGCTGGCCAATGCTAGGTATACCAATAATCTTCTTTTCTAGTTGATGCTTTACCCCTCAACATTTTATTGCAATAACAACCATTTGGACTCTCTCTGTGGATATTTGTCATTGCCGTCTACGTCATGTATCGGATATGTATATGTATGTATTCCTTTATAAAAGGCACAAAGAAAAATACATCAAAACAAAATAATACAGACTGGTGCGGAGCGAGGGGTCACCCGAACCAGCGGCCCCTCGCTACGCCGCGCACCGCGTTAGACAACTCAACCATACACCATGCTTGCAGCTGCGTAATAACGGCGAGCTATTTATATATAACATTTACCGCCGGCGGTACGCAGATGTCAGAGAAGCTTGAGCGTACTTTCTATCACGCAGCGCTCCTACATTTTTTTTTCCACTCTGAAAACTGCCGTTGAGAAGCGCTCGGAAATGTGACACCTTTATGTACCCACTCGTGATGTGGAACGAAAAAAAAAAAAGAAACGCTGGAGAGACCTTGCGTCAGGCGCCACCGCATAGCAGGAGACGCAGAACGGTCACTCCATGCACTGCAGTTTAAAAGAAAAAGAAATATCTGAGAGCGTCGGGTTCTGCATCTTCGTCACTTGTTGCAGTGTTTTGCTCAAACTCAAAGGTGTAACAACTCTGACAGCTGTCAGTTCATGCTTGTCCTGCCTGTGTATACCTGTGCGTTCTGTTCGAGAGTCCTTCTTTGTGCTTGAGCGGCGCGCTGCAAGTATCGAACTGCTTGTTGTTTTTCGTGTGACACTCCAATTTCTTGCTATCGCAATCATTGCTTCGCCCTTGCGGCGGAGCTGTGACTTTTGTTCTTTATTGAAATCTCGTCTCGCTTATCTTTATCTTCATTTCCGAATTCCGTGGGTGCTGGAAATAAGGTTGTGCGTTTTAATAGAACGTTTAAATAGTAGTTAGCGTGATTTTGCACAGCAGGCATTTGTATGCACTGTGCTTGCAGAAATCTTTTCTGGTACGTTCGTCATAGCGAAAAGCAGGCGAGAGCAAAAATATGAATCTCGTAAAAACTGTAAAGTAGAAGTCACGGTGGACCTCGATGGTTCATGTGTAAGGCAAGGAGCGTTTTCTGCTGCTCACCAAGGAGCGTTTGCTGCTGTTCGGAAAGCGTGAGCAACCAAAATATATCACAGCAGTATTTAAAAGAAAGCTATGCGCCTCTACTTAGAGATATGTTCTCATGTACGCTACCAAAGGCAATCTTAGGAAACTCCCAATCACCGTGAGGAAGACATCTTTTGCCGCAAAGCTGGTGTTAAGCTTTTTAGAAGGACTTGTATAAGTTGAATTTTTTATATATTTTTCTGTTTTAGATTTGCGCGACAAAGTTAGCTATCCAGACCTCGGAAAAGAACTGACAAGTAAATTCTGAAAAAAGGCCAATCAAAGGAAGAAATATGCGTCCTTTCGGTCATTTCAAAACGCTAACAGCTTATAGGCTATCCAAAATGGCAGAATTGCCAGCTCAGGAAGGTGTTGCTGTTGGCTTTGAATTGAGAACACGTCACAATTTTTCGAACAGGCCATACCATTTAAAAAGTACTGAATGCGTTTCAGTCCTAGGTTTTTAACCGTAACAAATTTTGCTCTCGCACAACAAATTTGCCGATATAAGTTGAGCGGTGCTGTCAGAAGTAAAGTATTTAATCCTCAGTATGCGATCTAAGAGCCTTGCAGTTTGCTTAGATGATATATCGACCGCCCCTAAAAGACACTGTGGCGACTTTTGAAACTCGGAAAACTTCGAATTTTGCCTGAAAAGTAAAGCCTTTTATCCGAAATACTCGTGCGGCTTTCCTTTCAATTTCGGAGCGCAGCCAATTGAATCGCATTTCACAAATGCTGCTCTCTTATGTTCCTGGAGATGGCACAAAATAAAACTTGGCCAACAGCAAATATACAGACTTCAATGCAGGCCAATCGATGAAGCCATGCACCTGAAAAACGTGTATTTTTAAGGGTAGCAATAGAGTAAAACAAGCAGCCCCATTAAAGAAGATCGATAGCGATGTTTTGGAGTGCAACTCGACAATGCTGTTTATTTCAGACCATCTGGTATAGTATACCGATTTGGCTTGTTTTCCTATTCGAGTTTAACACAGGTGGCTCGGCAGGAAGGCTCATAGTTTGATCTTTCTAGCAACTGACACGATGACCTTATAGTGGTAAAAGAAACATTTGGCAGATCCTAAGTACCATGGGAATCGATTTTATGCGAAGCATGCGGAGGCAAGGCGACTGGGTTGTAATTTTCTTATTGAGAGAAACGTTACGAAATGATGTTAAAGATATGTACAAATGTTGTACGCACACACATACGTTGAAGAGTCGCATATGTTTCATATAACCAGTTGTTTACAGTTGCGTAACGATGCCAACAGAAACATGGGTATTACTCACCTACACCAGAAGCGGTAATCTGGTATGTAGCATTGTGCTTGCGAGGATGGTAGCCCTGGATAGTGCTGCGTGGACCAACTACAGTGGATGGCGCTTCAGTAATATTGACGTTAACCTGACATGACGCCTGCCTTATAAGAGTACATATGTAATGTTTATAAAATTAGATAGCCAGCACTGTAACCAGAATTGACGTTTCACCAACATTACGCCTGCATAGGGTCTTTTTCCAAAGCAGTTCCGTGACCTGAAGTGGCTCTGTGGTAGAATACTTGATTGCCACGCAGATTGCTTGGGTTTGATTCCTGCTGGTACCCGGATATTTATTATTTCAATTCGTTGGGTCACCGCTGTCGACATCAGTTTTTCTTAACGCTCTGACTTTTATATTGCTTATGTCTGTCCTCACCGTTCCAGGGTAGACATAAATTATCAAACACCTGTGGCGCATACCGGCATACCGTTCATGGTAAACGGGTATGTGCCACACGTGTCTGCAGGAAAGGGTTTGACGACGTATACGACAGGATATTCACGTTATTCATGCCGTGACCAGCCAGACATATACTTAAATACCTCTTACTCTTCCATACAAATTTTGGAATATCCGAAGTTAAGGAGGCGATCACGAGAGCACCCAGACGTAGGCGGCTAGATAGATAGATAGATAGATAGATAGATAGATAGATAGATAGATAGATAGATAGATAGATAGATAGATAGATAGATAGATAGATAGATAGATAGATAGATAGATAGATAGATAGATAGATAGATAGATAGATAGATAGATAGATAGATAGATAGATAGATAGATAGATAGATAGATAGATAGATAGATAGATAGATAGATAGATAGATAGATAGATAGATAGATAGATAGACACGCACAAGTGCTTACAGTAGGCAAAGAAATGCTTCACATTTAAAAAACGATCAGCCTTGGCAGTGCACAACAAAATGCAGTAGAGTAGTTAACAACTTACGGTGGTGAAAAAAAAAAGGACTGGCCTTGGCAGCGTAGCAAAATGCAGCAGAGCTGTTAACAAATTACGGCAGAGCGACGAATGCCGAGATATGCGGCTTTGCAGATCTCAATTACAATACAAAATTTTTGTAGAGACTAGAGTGCTTGACATTGAAAAACAAACCAGATGTAATGTTTTGTAGATGAGAGTATGTTTTCGAAAAAAAAAGAGTGGCGGATTTCTTAAAACACTTTTCAGTGTGGGGGGAAATTATTTGCGACAGCATGACATTGAATTGCGAAATAAAAATTGACTGGGCTAGGAAGCTGTGGAATTTTCTATATATATCAAATGTTGTAAAGCCTAATTATTAATTACAATAACCAAGTGTTCAGGTTTAGATTACTGTCTACGGGTTTCTGTCAGAATTTTTGCCAGGTGTCTAATTTTGTAGTAATTTGAGGCTGGGCGTAAGGGCTGGCAATCAAGGCGTAAGTGTTGCTAATCATACGAGTATATGTTCAGTTTTATTTATATAATTTCCAGGATTGCTTTATGCCTTATTAAACTTTAGGATATACGCACCTTTTAGCAAAATATTCCCTTCACCTTAGTGTTCAGTTAAGGTACCTGAGGTTCTTAGCATCGCATTCTGGTGAACGCGCCGTTTGTTTAAGCGACAATGTGGTAGGGTGCGAGCGGATACGCGCATTCGATGCGACTATCTCATTCATTAACCCTTAAACGCCCATAAGGTATCTATTGTAAATACTGATGCACGATTCTTTGAAAACATTATTTATTATCCAAAGAACACGATGCAACGTCAAAAGTTTCCTTATACCACTCGAAATTGAAATTATTAGGGTGGGAATATAGTTCCCTATGGGCCTTTGGCAGAACCGCACCAGTGGGGGAACTTTCCAAGCATGTTACGACACGAACGTCAACATTGCACGTAGAGCAAATAATCTTCGACCTCTTGTCATTTGTTCACCTAAATGACACGAGCAACGCTTGAAAGTTCATTGTCATCTAGGAAAATGTAGTACAGGTGAAAGCGGCACTTGGTCTGGTACACCTAAAGTTCTTCGGTCACCTGGGAAGGCCTTGAGGGTGCGTGCGTTGCTGCCTTTTATTTTCAACAGTATGCCTGCAAACATTAGCCCAGGAGCCAACGCCTTGCTTTGCAGTGGTATGGTCAATGTGTGTTGCACCCCCATTAGAGCGAGCAATTATGCACAATAGTTCATCCTCGTCATCATTTTCCTCGCTCTCACAAAAGTTGTTTACATCATCAGGTAAACAAAAGCACAAATATAGTGCTTCTTCAACTGTCGAGCGCATTTTCTTTTAGAGAAAGAGAAAACTGCATCCTGTGCAATGACACCGTGAAAGGCCCGTAGGGACGTATATTCTCACTGCACAATTACAATTCAAATGTCAATAACTTTAGTTTCTCGTTAAACTAGGATTTAAAAGTGGACCAGATAATAGCCCTACACTTGAGGCATTCAGTAAATGCATTAACTGACCTTCCTCACTGCGGCAAATACATTTATGCATGAATTATCGCAGCTGGTGGAAACCCGCGCGACAAGCACCCGCTCAGAGAGAACAGTGTTGGTGGCTCCAACGCAAACTGAGACACCTCGTAGCTGCTTGCGTTGGAGTCTCTAAACTTTGCCCAGTTGATTCTCAAACATCACTTCAGATGTAGCAACCGTCTCGGGGCGGAAGACTTGGGAGTTTTAGAGATACAGTCTTGTAAATTTGGTAGGAAATATGTTCCCTACGGGCGCTTAAGGGTTAACGTGATTTCCAGCCCATGGCCCTGATTTGTATCTGTACAATCAAACGCTCCTTAGACGTGTCTCTTGTTTACGTGTGCGCGCATCTTCCCTAATACAGTCACGACGTTGTTTCTGCATAACTATCTTCGCTGTTTTAGCGGCTGCGTGGTAGACGAGTAGGATATTTGAAGTTTCTTAAAAGGCAAAAAGTAAGCTAGTGTTAGTGCAGAATTGGTTGGTGCATTGTACGCTGATAATTCGTTTTCATGTTGGTGGAAATCACGTAAGTTAACATTTACGAGGCACGTCAATGGGCAGAAAACATCAAGGTTTTGCTCCCGGATGCTGACATTTTTCGACTTAGGTGCAGTGAAGGTCAGGCTTCGGAGTAATTGGGTGAGATTGGCTGATGTTTTTTTTTTTCTGAACACGCATGCCACAACCGTCCGTACTTTATTTACTATACTGACTGCACTATAAGGCGAGAAATCAGACCTATATCAAAGGAAAGTGACAAGAATGCCATATATCTATTTGCATTCATCTCGGTCTCTGGGCACATGTGATGTTTAGCTTAACTTCGGCTAATATACATCCAGGGAGCTCAATGAGGTTGAAACTTGTAGAGTTAGTGGTTGGTAATCATACTATATATAGATTGAGTAGTGCACTTTGAAGAAGCTTAAGCAGCCAGCCTTGTGAACAACGGAAGCTTGAACTCAAACATCCAGGCTTGCAGAAACGAAAAAGAAAGTCACAGTTTCACCGCAATGGTGAAGAAATGATTGCGAGAGCAACAAATTGTGCTGTTATATGAAGTGAGGCTAGCAGCTCCTTTGGATCCGAACTCACGCAACTCTGCAAAACACTGGTTAAAGAGAAAAAATTGGGGGGACGCTTAAGCTTCGCCTTTAAGAGTTGAACGCGATAGCGATATCCCGTCCCTAGTGCGTACTTCAACATACTATGTAATGCATATTGGGTACAGCGCGAAAAACGACGAAGACGGAAGACAGAAGGGACACAGACGAGCGCTGACTCGCAACTGAAAGTTTTATTTGAACACACGAACGTGAAAAGAATAATAACAAACAAATGCAAAAAAAACCTGGAGAAAAAAGCGTATCAACATTGCGCAGAAGTGTTAAAACAGAATAGCACAAGATGCATAGCGTATCACCTGACCGCACATGTGCTCAGTAGATACGTGAACTCTTTGTCCGTGAGATTCAACGATGCCTCACTGACGCATGCGTCATCCATTCGTTTAATATGAAATGCCTCTATCACTTCTCTAGTAATCTTAGAATTATGCTTCGACAAAATTTTCGTATCTGCAAAAATAGGTGAACAGCCACACGTGCTGCAGTGCGATGCCAGATGTGAAGCGTTCGGATTTTTTGAGCGAATTGTTGTGCTCTCTTAAGCGCACATTTACGCATCGGCCGCTCTGCCCCACGTATGACCGCCCACATGTAAGAGGGATCTGGTATACGCTACCGCACTTGCAGGGCACAAACGTGGAAACATGATTCACACCACAGTCACTTCTTTCTTTTTCACATTTCTCAATTTTTCTCCGAACCATTGGACAAATTTTTGAAAGCTTTTCAGGAGCCGAGAACACTGATTTTACGCCATATCGGTGACCAACATTGCTGAGACCATGCGACAGTCTATGTACATACGGTAAAACTGCTACTGTTTTGTAGTTTTCCTGTGTGGACTTCTTTCTGTTAGTAGGATCCTGACTTTTAACATATTTTATTAGCTTTTCTGTGCACATACCTAGCACATGAGTTGGGTACCCGGCACTTTACAGCCTCTTTATCTGTGCGGTGAAGCTATGCTCAATGCCATGAGCGCAAGACTTGGTTAAAGCTGATCTTAAGGCCGAGTAAGCTATTCCATTTTTCACTATCTTAGAATGATTCGAGGAAAAAGGAAGGACAGGTTTCTGGGACCTCGGAAGGTAGCGCCAACATACATGATTAGACTCAAACGATAGGCTCAAATCCAAGAACTGCAAATTCCTTTCCTTTATCAGTTCCAG
Source organism: Rhipicephalus appendiculatus (assembly GCA_030522465.1). Taxonomy (NCBI): domain Eukaryota; kingdom Metazoa; phylum Arthropoda; class Arachnida; order Ixodida; family Ixodidae; genus Rhipicephalus; species Rhipicephalus appendiculatus. The sequence continues at coordinate 17,094 of JALIZH010027304.1, forward strand.
CGTGAACTTTAGACCATTCCCATATTCCCGAAAAACCTTCAATATGTCTGTTGCCCCTCCTATTATAATTACTACAATGAAAAAAATATCAGATAATCATCGACATAGCGAAAAACAGTCCCTGCTAAATCCTTAAGGTGGTGTTGAAGTTTTCTGTTAACGCGGCTTAAGTACATGTCACTGAGAACAGGAGCAACTCGGGAACCTATGCAGACACCACTCTTCTGAACGTAGACTGCATCCTTCCATTTCACAAAAGTGTTGACCAAATAGAACGTTAACAATTCCAGGGAAGGACTCCACTGGCATACCGCATCTTTGTGTAAACTGAAACTCATCATTGTGTTCAGTTACCGCTTCCTGACACTGCGTAGCAGTTCGGTTTGTTCAAGCGAGTAGAAGAGATCTTCTACATCAATACTGATGGCTTTGTGATTACCTGGGTTATTACGAGACAAAAATTGGACTATCTCCTCTGAATTCTTTACCAGATACGGGTCATTGAGGCTGAGGGGGGCGAGCATATCCTGTAGAAAAGAAGACATCTTATACTGCCAAGTGCCCCTCTCCGAAATTATGGCCCTAAACGGTACTTCGGGCTTGTGCGTTTTGGCGCTGAAGAAGAGTTGAAGGTGTAGTGATTTAGCCTGCTTGACACTTTCAGCAAGGCGTTGAAGGCCGTGTCGCTCAAGCAGTTTGATTGCTTGCTCTTTGGCTTTCTTAAGCTGCACCTTTTTAGAAACAAAGTTCTTTTGTACTGCGGTGTTTGCCCTCTCCAAAAAACAATTGTTCAGGAGCTACTACAAAAAGCCTTCCTTGTCAGAAATGACCACGCTTAGCTGTTTCTGTACAAGGTAGTTCGCCACATGAAGAATATCCCGCGACTTGCGTGATCCAGTCTCCGTCTTGGAAAGGACGTCAGTGCACTCAGACACACAGCCTGGGCGCAGTTCATCCGTAACACCACGCGAAACACCTCCTCGACAACGAAACCTTCTCTGGTGGCGACAGGTTTGGCTCACATGCGAACTTCGGGCCCTTTCGCAGCACCTTAGTTCGCATGTGAGCCAAACCTGTCGCCACCAGAGAAGGTTTCGTTGTCGAGAGGTGTTTCGCCCCTCTCCGAAATTATGGCCCTAAACGGTACTTCGGGCTTGTGCGTTTTGGCGCTGAAGAAGAGTTGAAGGTGTAGTGATTTAGCCTGCTTGACACTTTCAGCAAGGCGTTGAAGGCCGTGTCGCTCAAGCAGTTTGATTGCTTGCTCTTTGGCTTTCTTAAGCTGCACCTTTTTAGAAACAAAGTTCTTTTGTACTGCGGTGTTTGCCCTCTCCAAAAACAATTGTTCAGGAGCTACTACAAAAGCCTTCCTTGTCAGAAATGACCACGCTTAGCTGTTTCTGTACAAGGTAGTTCGCCACATGAAGAATATCCCGCGACTTGCGTGATCCAGTCTCCGTCTTGGAAAGGACGTCAGTGCACTCAGACACACAGCCTGGGCGCAGTTCATCCGTAACACCACGCGAAACACCTCTCGACAACACCTCTCGACAACACCTCTCGACAAGGGGCAAAGCCCCTTTGCGGCTAACGCCGCAAAGGGGCTTTGCGGGCCCCACGCTATTTCGGATTTCTTGCGGGCGGCCCGCAAACGCTACCCGTGGTTAGCGTTACGACGCATGCGCAGTGGCAGCGACCGCAACGGTAAGCGAACGCAAAGCTTTGCGTACGGTATTCGAAAACTCCCCTATTAGCTACGAGTAGGGCATTGAGCAAAATAAACGTAGTGCCTCCCTTTAGTTGAATTATTTGTGAGACGTGGTGCAACGCCGTCCACGGCTTTGCACGAACGCTGCGGGATACGCTTGAGACGCGACTGATGCGCAACGGCCCGCCGGCGGCCGCCGCGCGCGGCCGTAACCATGGCAACATCAGAGGTAACCATAGTAACCTCCAGGTGAAGGCGACGGTGGTGCCGCCTGGATTTTCAGAAAAAAAACGCCTCAGCATGGAGCCCCTGTGTGGACCCACTCCCCCATTCTAGTACACTCTAATTATGCGTGGCAAATGTGGGAAATGTTTTCGAACTTGCTATGCACCCACTACGGGGGTGTTAAGGGAATACGCGCAGTAAGGTGTATGCCGTTTGTAATGGGTGGCTGGCTTTAAACTATGATATCGTTATGATGGTCACATTCTGACGCCCGATGGCAATGTAAGCTTGTACCACACTATATTCCTGGGATATTACATGTTATATTGCGACGCCTATGTAAAGGACGCTTGCGTTTGCGAAGCATGGAAGTTATTTTCACTGCATTTCCAAGCAGAGGAAGTTATTTTCGCAGCATTTCCAAGCAGAGGCATGGCTGCGTGGTAGAACACCTGCTTGCCACGCAGACGACCCGGGTTCGATCCTCACTCGGACCCGAAAATTTTTTTATTATTTATTTTATTTGCATCTTTCTCGATTTTTCGGTCACGGACAAGATGATGATTTTTCGGTCACGGAAAGATGATGATTTTTCGCTCACAACCAACGACGCCGACACCGACGCCGACACCGATGCCGATGCCGACGCCGACGCCGGAATGTCTGCGAAACGAGCCTCTTTAACGCTATCGCGTTAATACAGCCGCTGCACGGACACTCTTCGTATTGACAACGCAGCACGTAGAAATGTACACGAGCCGCCCACTGATGGCTGCCGACATAGCGAGATAACGCACGCGCCGGCGACAACCGCGCTCGTAAAATCAAAGGTCACTGCTGCTCCAGGACCCCCCTCCCCATTTACCCCTCGCGTCTTTTCACGCTTATTAAAAACGGTTGGGGTGGTTCCTCTCTGCTTGAGCATTCGACGTCCGGTCTGAAAGGCGGGGGGTATCTTATCGCATGCGCGTCGGAGCGACGGGAGATGGGCCGGCTTTTTTGATCACCGCTTCAGTCGTGTTCATCATCACCACCCCCCCCCCCCCCCGCGTGCGCGCTATTACCCGCGGATAGAACGTGCGATGCGGTGGGAAATCTTACCAATTTGGATGTTATACGAGATATGACAGCGATAGCAACGGCGATGGTGACGGGAAAAACCCGTCAGGATTGTCCATAAAATTGCTATCGCAATAAAAACCCCTTCATTTGCTTGATCCTTCTCTACTGCCAATTGTGTTTGGCCTTTCCGGCAAACGTCACACATCTTTTGCAGGGGTGTATATATCAAGCATCTTGCAAATGCCATCACCGGGAGCCGCTGCATTTTAAGTGCCGTGCGCGGTGCTTGCTGTTCAACTTAATCAATATTGTTATTATTAGTGCACTGATTATGATTTTCTATACATCTTCCTTTGACGTGGAGGTCCAATGTTGACACGCACTGAAGCATCTCCATCGAGCATTTCGTTCCTACTCCGTAGTGTTTCCCTCAGGCAGATATACCGCGACGCGCTCATCTTCACAATGCGAGAGACGCTGTTCTTTGTGTTCCACTCAAATGCTTCACTCAAGTCTGCTCCCGCTTGCATGTGTCGTTATTCCAACGCTGTTATCTGCGCGGTCATGGCTGGATCACGCAGCGCCAACATGGTTTGGCTGTCCTTAAGCGTGGACTTGGATATCACCTCTGGTAGCACGCCGAACGGGGGCCACCGTTTCAGCGCAGTACATTGCTGCAGACATCCTAGACTACTGCGAAATTCTTGTCAATTGCGTGCACCATATTCCCAAGTGCTCTTGTTTACGCATTTGTTATCGCCGCGATGCTACACACGCCTTAAGGATCCTGCGAATGGTCTTTTAAACACCGTTTAAAAATCACGTTGTTCAAAGACAACGTTTACGCGTACGAAAGAGAGGGAATAGATGAAGGATTGGTTCTTTTGTTAGACACAGCATATTGAAGCCAACAGATAATGAAGTTAAAAGATTCAAAATTATGTGTTCTTTTTAACTGCAGCAACGTAATAAAGGCACATATGAAAATGAATCAAAATGGAAAAAAAAAGAAAACAAGATGCTGCGGCTGGGGAATTTTACGCTATTTACATCAGCATATTGCTTCATATTTCTTTCAGGGCTAATTTATAATCTTGACTCCAGCAGTCTATAGACCAGGGGTCGGCAACCTGCGGCCTGCCAGGCAGTATTATGCGACGCGCGACAAGGTGCCGAAATACTTTCTTATCACTTCCTATCTGCAAGGTGACATGGCAGTTTGGACCTGAAATTGTATTTTCTCTTGTTATCTAGCTTTGATTGCAACTTTATGACATCCTTGCTGAAAATAAACGTGAATGCAGAAGCAAAAAGCGAAACATTGAATGGGGGATAGCTGACTGTGGCGCCACCAGATTCACTAAGAAATATTTTTGTCCTCGGCCATTTTGACGAAACTAAGCTTTTCTCCAGTTCTGTGAAATCTAAGTTATCACCAGCCTGCTCAAATTTATTTCTTACATGTCCCCCTAATTGCGACCTAATGTTGAACAGCAAATCTGTTGCGATTGTGTGCTTCGTCATTGCTTTGTTTTTTAGCCCATGAAAAAAGGCTGCTCTTGCATCACGACTAAGAAAACATGATGACATGAATTTCACCTGATAATAAATGAGAGGTTACGTTAGGATACAGTTTAGCCTGCTTATAATGGCTAGTGGTTTGCACATTAAATGCGAGGACTCAGTATAAAATGAGTTTCGAAAGAAATAGAGCAGGTGTAAACCGACTAAAGTTTGTAAAGTTTGTAAACTGACTAAAGTTTAAGGTACTTTAAAAAGTACACTTAATTTTGGTGAATAGAAAATACACAATCCAATATTCTGATTTTGCTGATAACTATTTTTGAAGGCAGAGGTTGCAGTAAGATACTCCTAATCTCACACATCGACTAGGGTCGATTTTTTTCGTGCTACAAGTCGTTAAACTTTACGAACACGAGCGCAAGTCAAATGTACGTGATCTTTAGTACATTTTTAAAATTAATTTAAGGTTTTGCAATTGATATATATACCGGGTGTCCCAGCTATCTTTAGACAAGGGTTAAAAAATACTATATTTGAGGCAGGCGAGTGAAATCAGTTGAATATTGCTTACAGCCATCTTGCGCACTTGAGGCAATTTTTTCTTTTGTAATTAACTAATTTGTTAATTATGATTAATTTACTAACTTGCTAAATATTGACTTTACGCAAGAAATGAGAGTTACAAAGTGCGAGCGTCTTCAGAAACCCCCATTGCATTATTTGCGATAAAGAAAGTTTTACGCGTACCATTTTTCCGTGCTGCAAAGAAAGCCCGCGAAATACAAAAAAATACCACGTGACTAGCGCATTCGCGCGCCGCGACCGTGCTGCTCTCAGCCGTGGTTTGAGCGAACAAAATCAGCGGCGAACACGACCCGCCGGCTGCTTTGCAGCAGTAGGCCTTTAAGTTTACGGTGGTTTGTTCGCCCACGCTCGCTACAACTTGCACAGTCACGCGCGCCAACTGGCTGGCAACGGGCCAAGAAACCACCGCCAACTTATCGGCCTACCGCTGCAACGCAGCCGGCGGGTCGTTGTCGCAGCTGATTTTGTTCGCTCAAACTACGGCTGAGAGCAGCACGGTCGCGGCGCGCGAATGCGCTAGTCACGTGGTATTTTTTGTATTTCGCGGG
>JALIZH010027306.1:0-20129 GCA_030522465.1 Rhipicephalus appendiculatus
TAGGTAACAGGGCTGCAGAAGAAAAACTTTGAAGATTCCAACTTCGAAGTGAGGCGCACAGAGAAAAGTGACAGTCACAAGGCTTGCACACAAAACGAAAACTTTTTTTACAGTAGCTTCTTTCGGGACCATGATACAAATGAATAAACTTCATTTAAAACTGGTCCGGCATTTTTTCCTTAAGTTGAAGCAGGGGAAAAGGGGGATTAACCAATGTCCCGTCCCGCATCCGCCGATGGTGGTGGTGCTGGTGGTTCCTCAGGTGACGGCTCGAATTCCTTGGGCCCGGGCGGCATCTTCGGCTTGCCGGAAGGCCCAATTCTGGTCGGTCAATTCGTCGCTGGTGAGTGTCACCTCCCAGTGACAACAATGCTGATGTATGTAAATTCAATAGCAGTTTTTTTATGAGAATAGGTTTCTGAGCTCAAGTGAACACGATATCTTTCGGTGCGCTTGCTACAGGTTCACCACTAATTTTCAGCTCCACATCTCAATATCAGCTGCGACCATGACCATTATTTAATGAAAAGCCCACGTTGAATGGTATCCCATCATCACGCTCGCCCGAATTGCATAAACAAAAGTTTAAAACAATAAAGCAGCGAACAAGGGTTCTGCGATTCGTGCATTGCCTGCAAATGTCGCAAAATCAGCCGCATACATTACAATCGATGACGCTGACCTGGTGGTACTGCAATGAAACGCGCTCAAAAATGGCTCCATTTGTAGGTGTACGCGCAGGTTCCCTCGCTCGCTCACTACTGCACTTCCCTAACGGTTGCCCTGGCAAAGTTACCCCAAAGATGCGAAAGTAATTGCAGAAGTGAAATGTCTGGTACTTCGGGGCACGCTGTCTCGTTTGTTTACATGTTGTGGGCGGTCGCGTTGAGCGAATGGAAGCGCGAAGCTTTCTGTTTGCTTCAGCTGTTTGCTTCAGCTGTCGCTTTTCATACCGTCAGCGCTGAAAAAACAATAGTTTGGGTTAACTGAGTAAAATATACTCTAGTGATTTTTTAAAGACCATAGTCTTTCTTGGGATACCTAAACGGAGAAATTTTGGTCTGTCTGTCTGTCTGTCTGTCTGTCTGTTTCTGTGTTTGTCGGCACGTCGCACGATTCAGCTAGCTGGCCAAAGTTTAACTCCCTGCCTTACGACCTCCAATCTTGACCGAGGGGCATGTGTTCATACGGGTGAGCATGGGCAATTAAAAATCAAATATTACGCATACCTGAGGCACAACATCAATACCTTAGTACTATTCACAGTGTTCCTTTAAAACAAAATCTATAGATACGTAATTATAAAGATCCTAGTGTTTATTACGCGGCGCTGAAAATGCGCCGCTGTGTACAAAACAAGTCTCCGCCCAGTGATTTAACTTCGACGCTGTGGTGCTGCCACCTGGCAGCAGCATAGTTCAACACAAGCTGATATTCCCCGGTAGCGCTGTAGATGGCGTCCTCTTCTGTTTTATCAATGCCAGCCAGATGCGGCTGATTCATCGTAGAAGAGCGCTGTCTCAGGCAAGGCAAAACATATATGGCCGCTTGATGAAATACGACCCACTCTACAAGACATGATCAGAGAACGCAGAGAAAAGACCGAAGACCAAATTTCAGCGGCGAAACGCCGGCGTCCGTCTAAGCGTGCCCGGAAAACATCCGAACAACGAGCCCAGCGGCTAGCCCAGCTCTTAAATTGGGGTACTCATGCCGCTCATGCAGTGCAGTCGGCACAAGACTATCGTCTTTCGACGACATTTGCAGCAAAGCACGCAGATACGCGGCCAATTTTTTTTCTGTACACGCGTGCTGTCATGGTGGGCGTTTCATTCACCGAGCGCATTTCTTAAGCTCGTACAGCGAGAAAAAACCATATACATCAAGAAATACCCGGATACCGAAGCGCTCTGAATTCATCACTCTCTCTGTTTAATATTATTTTCCTCTTACCTTTGGACAATGCAATTCCCAGAAATCTAAGCATGAAATATTTCCAACAACGCCAATGTTAACTATAATATGCACGGTCGTAGAACCCTACAAAATTTACATGCGACTCCACTGCTGCTGCTGTTATCTGGCAAACATCACATGGTTTGGGTGGTGTTGACTATAACGAGGCTCTAAACTGGGCAGTCCACATCACCGGTAGCAGGCATATGCTTCTTCCCGTACATGGTTCTCACTGTTAATCGTTCTTTTACTATAAAGAAAATTCTATTTCTGCCAGGTATTCCTTTACTCTATGAAATAATCTGTAAAGTAAATACGTAGGCTTTCTATAAGGACATGAACATTACTAACAGTTAAAACATCGTTTCAAGATACTGAGAGTGTTCGAAATAGCTGCCCATAACCCGGCATATTTTTTTAAGTGCTTCTTTGTTTACTAGGCTACAACTTAGCTCACCCTCTAGCATCGAGCAAATATCACATGAACGGTCGTGGTATTGGAGTACCGTTCAGTTGGTGGCACTGACGAAAAACAATAGCATGTGACGCCCATTATTTTGCAATTAAAACTACCTTTGAAAACACTCTACACCATTGTAAGTTACAATAATTTTTTTACACAAAATTTTTTATTGCGGCTTGCGTTTGCTAACCATCTTTAATCTTGGCACAAAGTTGTTCTGTGTCAAGTATGCTTTATCGCGCTAGTAGAGCTCACCTTAACGAGAATCAACAAACAATCAAGCCAGGGTTGGATGGGTGTATTGGTTGTCATTGGTGTTGTTGAAGAGCCGAACGCCTTCAGCAGAGAAATTACCGGCTTTACTGCGGCTAAAACTCATTCTTGACCTGCAGGTATACAGGAGAGGTCGAGCGGGTGTCGACCAATGGAGTCGTGCGTGTACGCAGAAACTTCTTCCTCGGAAGCTGCAACAAGTTGCCTCGCGCAAAGGAAAGTTCATGAAAGCTCGAGAACTGCCAAAAAGTAGAGCAACTTGGTAGGTTGTTGCAGGTGCGTTCTGTCTGCAAATCTGTCAGTGAATGATCTTATTCTTGCATCGCTACCAGCGTGCACTTTGGCTAGCGTCCACAGTTGGCGCGGTTGTAGGCGGTCTTCAAAAAGTATGACGTCTCGAATGTTCACTTCCGTAGTTCGCTTTTGCTGACAGGATGATCGCAGTCTTTGAATATACTCTTTTGCCCATTGTTGCGAAAAGTCGTGTAGATGTCCTTCTCTCTGCTTCAGTAAATGGTTTGGCTGGTGTGAGGGTATTGAGAGGAGCTCGGATGATGTTGGGATTGGAATAGAGGTCAGCCGTTTCCTTGTTAAGATGTGCGCTAGTGCAAGTGATCCGGATATCGGGCGCCACTGTTTACGTATTGTCCTGGAGTATAACACGGACTCAACTTCCGTTAGGGTCGTAAAAACTTCGTAATTCGAGAGGCTATTCGGCATGATGGTTTCCTTCAAGACTAGCTTGCAGATCTGACTAGGCGCTCGTAGAATCCTTCCCTCCATGATGCTCGCTCGACGATGAACTTCCATGCAATCTTACTGTTCGTGAAAGTGTCAGCGACTTCGTCAGGTCATATGCTATTCCAGAGGTTGATAAGTTCCCTCCTGCTTCGTTTGAACGTGAGAGCGCTGTCGGAGTATACGGTAGCAGAAAATCTTCGGGACACAAAACGGCGAAATGCGTTCAGAAAGCTGGGTACACATGTCTTCAACCTGCGCAAAGTGAATAGCTCTGACGAACACGCAGGTGAAGACTACAATCTAGGCTTTCCTAAATGATCGTGCGACCTTCATTAACAGCAGTCTCGCGAAGTCAGCGTCCAATAATGGAGATTGTCCTGCTGCATTTATTCTGTCGGCTGGTAAAGGAGATGTTTTTTTTTCTGAAATAATTTTCTCTGGTGACGGCGAGCTTTGTGTGTGGTAAGCGGTGGCCTTTAGCATGCTACAAACAAGATCGTACCCATCACGGGCCCGACTCAGCCATTAGAACCTGGACATCACTGCCCAATGTCCAGATTGCACACATGTTTATTGTACATTTTCGCACATGCTCTGGCAATGTCCTGCGCCACCTCACGGGCCTCTCACCAGCGAGTCCAACTGGGAAGAGGCACTCAGGAGCACTGAGCTCCACCACCAACTAAAGGCAGTCCAGAGGGCCCAAGAACTGGTGGAACGCCACCACGTTCCCACCCCGACTCGGGCGTCGCCTATGGTAGCGGCTGCTAGGGTGTCTCTCGCGGATCGCCCGGCGGCTTAAACTCCCCAGGAACTTTCATTAAAATTCTTGAATCACTGACTGGTGACGGCGACAGACTACGCATTCCTTGATTACATTTTGGCACTTGCTGTGGTGCTTCCAGAATACAAAGGTGTTCCCGTAAGTCTACGAGCATGTCCCGTACACCAGAACGTAGGAGTTTCCGATGGTGTTGTGAAACTAGGAGTTCAGAGTAACTATTTTGTTTTCGGTAGGACGGCTGAGTGACGCTCGGAATTAGGTTTTGAACAGTCCTGCAGACGTCCTGTAACACATTAAATTCGGGTGTCATCTAGGAAAGTCCAGGTGTTGCGCGGAGGCGAAGCCATGGAGGGATGCTCGCTTCTTCGAATCTCTTTCACCTCTACCGGAAAGGCTTCCCTTTGAAGTTAGCGCAACCAGTACATCTCGGCGCTAGCTAGTTTGTGGGGTTTTAGAAATCCTGCAGCACTCTTGCCATGCTTAAGCTTCCTGTCGAATGTAAGACCCATGCAATGGTCAAGGTTAAACGATTGATGGAACTGTAACTATCGACAGGAATAACTGGATGCGCAAACTGGGATGTCGCATTCAGTTCTTCGTGCACTTATATGTGGAGTGGTCATCTGTCCTCTTTGGTCCGATAGGTCAGGAGTTACTCCAACTTGCTTGGGCGAGTAGTCAAGGCCTTTACATAGCAAAGAAAGTCCAGGCCACCACGATTCTGAAGATGCGAGCCTCTCAGCATTTGATCATCTGGTGATAATACCTTCAGGGTTTAACTTGGATATCGTGGTCTTACCAAGCACGTCGGCTACACTCGCATTTAAAGGGTAAGCTATAGTCTGACGTAACGTCAGCAACCACGTTAGAGTGCCGACGTCTGTATTATCGAAACGAAGTGCACTGTGTGGTGCCATGATGTTAATATCACACCAAACTTCCGTTACCTTGTTCCTCCCGGGTGGGGCAACGCTTGAATATAACTTCCTGACTCACAGAGGTACATATGTAAATTATATTGGACTGCTGTAAAAGCAGAGCCAACAATAGCACCAGAACTGACGCTAACCCCACATGACGCATGTATCACAGGAGTACGTAGGCAATGTTTATTGCTTCGGGATAAAATGAGATAACCAGCACTGCAAACCAAATTGCCCTTGTACCGCCATTACGCCTGCACAGAATCTTTTTCCAAAGCAGTTTCGATACCTGGAGTGACTATGTTAGTATACCTGACTGCCAATTAAAATGTTTGGGTTGGATTCCCGCTGGGATCCTGATATTAATTATTTGCTCTCATCGGGTCAACGCTGTCGATGTCTTCTTTTCTTAACGCCCTCGCGTTTAAATTACTAATGTCGGTCTCGCCGTTCCTGGGTAGATATAAACTGGCAATCACCTGTGGCGCATACACGCACGGCGTTGCCCTTGGTATACAGGTATGTACCAAACGTGTCTATAGTAAAGGGTTTGCGACGTACGCGATAAAATTTTGACGTATTCATGTCACGATCAGACAGTCATATTCATAACATCACCTTACCTTCCTATGCAAATTTCGGTCTACTTCAAGTTGAGGAAACCACCAGAGCTCCCATACTTAGGCGGCTAGATAGATAGATAGATAGATAGATAGATAGATAGATAGATAGATAGATAGATAGATAGATAGATAGATAGATAGATAGATAGATAGATAGATAGATAGATAGATAGAAAGAAACGCTGAAAGTGCCTTTGGTTAGCTCAACAATTCTTCGTATTTAAAAACGTTACATGCAAATCTGCGTGCCGACACCATGTGTAGGTATTCACCTTTGCATTGTTAAGAAATCACTGTGCATTATTCCCCTTAAATGTATTTTGTCAATGACGTAGCTGCATTCTTGCATGCCGAATGAATCTGGATTCTATGTGGCAACACTTCGTAGCATTTTCCTTGTCGTCGTCCATCAATCAAGCAAAGACGTTCACTTCGATGTCATGGCCGGGTTTGTGTACTACGTTGTCGAGTGGAAAACGAATAGGCATAACACGCGGTCGTCATCAGTCGACATAACGAGCAGACAGAGCAGCAAATTCCTATTTGCTGCGGCTCAGCACAACCCGTTCAGCAGCCTACGCCGCAAAGATGATCGCATCGGCCGGCGTGACGAGCACCTCCGTTAAGTGACAGCGTCACCAGGGGCGTAGGCAGAATTTCTTCTCGGCGGTGCAACGGGGGGGGGGGGGGGTGTTGAACATTACTTTTCCTATAATCGCACATGGGTTTGTATGCACGAATACAATTGAAAATATGTCGGGGAAGGCGTTAAAACATCCTCTTTACACCGGCTACGCCAGTAAGCGACACTATCGAGAAATCGCCAGGAGACTGTCCCTTAGTGCGACCACGGTGTGTAGAACACGCTGATAGTAGCACTGTGGATGCTACAGGGATCTTTGCCAAAAGGAAGGGCGAAAATCCTTAAAGACGTATTCATCGATATACTCAGCGTCTATGACGCCTGCACGCGCGCGTTCGGGAAAGCGAGCGAGCAGAGGTTGCACCAAAAAAAAACGTTGTGGCACCTGCGCACCCCCCAAAGCTTCCATCCTGCTGACGTTCTTGTGAGACGAAATACAGAAGTCAGCAACAAATCAATCATTAGTTCAACTACGACCTTTGGGTGCAAGCTTCTCAGGATAGGAGAGTAGCACAACGAGAAAAGTAGCGTGCGCGCGGCATGGTAACGACATCTACAGAAAAGATCCAGAGCGAAGCAAGGCGTGAACAAAATGAAGCGCCGCAGAGGGCATAGATGGCGCCTCCGATTCCTCAGCACTACTCAGCACTAGAGCTCCTTTGCTGGTGTTATTGATGGGGACAGCACACTGGGACGAAACGTTTGCCTAGAACAGCGTCATTAATGAAGACAGTGCGTGGCGGCTTGAAACGATGCGGGTGAATTAAGAACGAGACGGATACTCATTTCTGCGGTCCGAAAGTGATGTTAGAGCCTTTTCAAATCATGGACGGTGAGAAAAAAATAATAATGGTAAATGTGCACAGCTTGCACTAGTGGCACAAGGCTGGAATAATGGCGGAGTTCGTGTTCGACCCAGCTTTTTTAAAAGTTTTTCACTTAATACCAAGCTTTTGCTAGAGTTGCTAGATTTTACCTAGTATTACTTAGTATGGGTAGGCTTGGCTATTGATCTCCGGTTTCGGTTGTTTGTTTTCACTACGAACGTCTTACGTGGTTATGACGGGAACACGTCACGTTACTAGCTGTTACGTAGTCAGGGAGAAAACGTGTCACGTCAATAGCTGCTACGTGACCTTATTTTAGTCGCGTGACTAGCTGTTACGGAGTTTTGGTGGGAGCATGTCACATGACTAGTTACGCAATGGTTCGTGATTTTAGTCACATGACTATACTCTGTTTCAACACTACCGTTCAGCACTGCTAAAGCTACGGGGTGTAAGGAAGCCACAAGCTTGCGCAGGAAAACATAGATCCAGATATAATTGCCTTGCAATTGGCAAGGTTGAGACATTTGCCCTTGTTTCGGATCTGCTTCTGCACACCAATAAGTAATTTGTACATTCTTCATCGCATTTACGTCGTATTTCTTTAATTGTTGTATCAGTAACCGTCGGTAACTGTGGTTAAAAATCAACGTGGCAGCGTCCATGCATACGCGACCACCCGCTTCGACCCGAACTTGCCCTTGACGCTTGCCCAGAGCGCTCACAGCAGCAAATGAATGGTGTAATGAGCTATCGCTTTGCGTTATCTAAGCATCATGACAAAGCATCAGGTACGCTCTGTCGTTATTGGCGAGATAAGCTATTGCTTTAATTACGCTTGGTAAGCCTTACGCGCCGAGAATTTGATAGCGGTTCATGGAAATAGCACAATGTAGTCACGAATACATTGCTGCCGAAGCTCCAAGACATAAATCTAAAGCGTCTGTTTGGAACTTACGGGCCATATAGGGCACGACGACGTGATAAACTCGAGGCGAAGAGCAGCAGCCTCGATGAGTGCAGCCATGTTCTATTTTTTTCGGCGCTGCCGTCTGCCTGCTCAACGTGTGCGCGGAGACACCAGGGGGACGCCTAGTAGACGACGCGGCGCGGATGAATACATGTGAAGGGGCTAATCGCCCTTCCTATTGGCTAAGGGGCCCTGTAGCCTCCACAGTGCTGAAGGGAACTTCTGAGACAGAGTATAGTTGTTACGTGAGTTATGTGATTTTTAGACGGGTGACTATATGTTAGGTGGTCTTTAGTGGGAACATCTCACAGGACCAACTGCTTCGTCGAGATGGCGATAGCATGACACGTGAGTAGATGTGACGTGATGTTGCATGATTGCAGTGACGCAACAAGTTGCGTGATATTAGGCGATTTTTTAGTGACTTGGCTAGTTCTTACGTGAGCATACATTGATTTTAGTAATGGGACAAGTTGTTACATTATGTTACGTAATGTTTGGTCACGTGACTAGATGTTACGTGTTCTTACGTGATCGTAAGTCACGCACAGACTCATTCATCAGAGTTCTGGTAATCCATGCAGCAGAAATCCGAGCACGTGTTGTGGGAGCGTGGTGGAAGATGAAGATGAAGATGAATTGAGGGCGTGCAGGTTCATGGGTTCATGATGATTTTTGTTCGCACTGCCCGGGCAACGAGAAGCTTAAACAGCTAAGCTGTTCATAAAAATATGAATTGGAGTGGGGACCCCCGCTCTCAACCGCGCTGTAGCCGCCGCGGCTCCTGTAGGAGGATCGGCTGCTTAAGGCGGGAGCTTTGTCGAACGAGCAGCCTCGCGAATGTTTTCGAGTGCAATTCTGAACTTGTTTTAGATGAAGCCCAAACTACAGGGCCAGGAAATCCCCCGGACGGCTGACGAGTGTGCCGATGCCACTGACCGCAATGCTGGTAAGATAGTGAAACTATGTGTGAGTGTTCTCGCTCGTTATCCAGACTTTCCACCGTACGATACGAATTAGTTGGGGCGTTTCGATATTATAGTAAGCGTACCTTTCTCCAGCATCTACAAGTATGCAGATAAAGCTTGAGAAACGTCGCGGACTCCACGCGGTGTCCACGTCGAGGTGTCCACGTTGCGGTGTCCACGCAGTCGGTGTCCGCGACCACGCATTCAACAACGAAGGCCACGTTGTTGAATGCGTGGTCTAAGCCGTCAACGACGATCGCATCATCGTCGTGGAGCTCGAACTGCAAACAAGAAGACTTGCGAACGTGCCACACAATGTCTCCCTCGTGATCGACGGCACAGAAGTGGCGAATGGTCGCTGTTCGTGCAAAGCAGGGTGAGGCAATATCTACGTGTAACGTAACATAGAACGCAGCGGGGCAAAGGCGAGGTGGTTTCTGTTCACGCACGTGGCACAAGGAAAAGCTTAAAGAGCTCCGCTTTTTAAAATGCGTCTGCACTGCCACAGCTGAAAACCGTTAAGAGAATGGGCGCTAAACAGCGGCAGCAGGTTTCGCTTATGAATTTATGATAAGCAGACCGCTAGGCGCGCGCTTGTCTTTGTAAGTAAAATATCTATGTACAGTACGTCTAAGAAAAAAATTGAAGGACCCTTTGTACATTGCAAAGTGTGTTCGACGAAAGCGTGTGGCCATTCCACTGACTACGCCATGTCTTTTTTTCTTTTACACTCTCAGTGGGATAACACACAAACCGAATGTGCGCGTGTTTTCTTAATTTTTTACCGAGAATCGCAGCGAGCCGCGAGGCTAACCCATTTAGCGCCATTGTTCCCAAATGGGAACGGCACACGTGGTTATTTTCTGCACCCATAATTGCTGAAGTTGGCAAGAAAAGCGCTAATATTTGGTAACAACACCTTTAAAAATGCGCAAAGTTTTCTTTGGACGCAAGGAAGTTTCCTTTTTAGTTTCGTATTGTAAGTTATGCGGCGGCAACTTCAACGAACTATGGGCGCGAACACGGCGGTGCGACGCACAAAGCGTCTCTGCTAAAAAATGCACGTTTTTCAACTGCAAGGTCAGATTCGTATATTCTAGCATCTTTTTGAATGTATTTAGTATTAGGACGCACTAAATAGAGCAGCTGCTTGCATGCACAATGCAAATATGGCGACAAATGTGTGCATGTTCCCATTTGGGAACGTTGGCGTAAAGCGGGGAGGTGGAAGCGGCCACCCTGCAGTTACGTTTATGTTGGTTTCAACGCGTCTTTCTACACCCAGATATCTCAAGAAAAGTTCCTTACGCTAGAGGAAGGGGTGGAAATGGTTCGCGCCGACGAATCTGCAGAAGTAACCGATGTTGTGCTCCTACCCCCACCGAGTGCGGACGACATTCTTACGGATGAAGAGGAAGGCGACAGTGATATCGCCGTTGTCGAGACTCTGCCTAATGATGTTGCCGGTGAGATTGAAGTCCACGCGGCTGATGCCGACGAATGTGATGCAGCTCTGCAGAAACAAGCACCTCCGAGACCAAAAAACCATCTAAATATTCTCGTGCCTGGAGGCGTACTACACAGTATTCGGGCGCAATAGTAGAGACTGAGTTTCAGCCACTTCGAGTGACCCATTCCGAGCTTGTCGACGAGGAGCCCTTTGATCTGCTTGCCCGCCTACTAAACAAGGAAATCATCGGTCTCATAACCGACGAATCCAATTGTTATGCCCAGCAACAGAACGATCACAAAGTCAGCATAACCGAACATGACATACTTCAATTTGTCGCCATTCTATTCTTGAGCGAATACCACAAGCCTCCACGCCCTTACCTGTATTGGTCGAAAGCCGAAGACCTCAGTGTTCCTTTGGTGGCAAATACAATGAGTCGCGCAAAGTTTCGGTTGATAAAAGATACATCCATGCGTGTGACACTCATAACCTTGAGAAGGGCGACAAAATGGCGAAGATCAGGCCTCTACTTAGGCTTGACAATAGCTCCCTTCTAAGGTCGGATTTTTTTCAAAGAATCTGAGCGTGGACGACCAAATGGTGCCGTATTTTGGCAGGCACAGCTGCAAGATGTTTATAAGAGGAAATACCAATACGCTTTGGTTACAATGAATGGGTCCTATGCTCTTCATCAGGGTGCCCTTTCAACAATAATATCTGCTACGGCAAAAACGACGGCGAATGCACAAATGTACCGCTCGGTACAGGCGTTGTTTTGAACGCTCTAAAGTGTGTTGATGTGGCACCAGAACACGTAATTTTTGTGGACAAATTTTTCACATCACATGCTTTACTGCAAGAGCTGAAAGAACGCGGATTCAGAGCCACTGGAACCGTAAGGGAGGTCAGGCTGATGAAATGCCCACTTCCGGATTCGAAGGAACTAGCCAGTCAAAGCAGGGGATCTTTTGATTTTATATGCGATGGTGACGTGCTTGCTGTGAAATGGAATAACAATAAGTGTGTGTGCGTTGCCACAAATTATGATAGCATTCACCCGACCACAACGGTCACTCGCTTCAGCCGAAAAAAAGCGAAAGCGAGTTCCAGTGCCCCAGCCGAGAGTAATACAACAATACAAGCACATGGGTGGTGTCGACTTGCTTGATAGGTTCATCAGCGACTACTGTCCTTGTCTACATGGGAAAAGTGGTATTGGCCATTGCTGAGCAACCTCCTTGTAACACTGCGTGTTGCAGCTTGGAGGTTGTGTACAGAAGTGTAGGGAGCCAACCACTACTTGACCAGCTTCAGTTCACAAGGCTCATCGTCCGAGGTCTGCTAACAAAGAGGCTGGACACGGGAGAACGGCCTGGTCCTTCAGTTGCTCCTGTTTTCAACAGCAAGGAAGGCCACGGCCACCATTTGGTGCCCTTGGGAAAGCAGGGCAGGTGGCGCCAGTGCACCAAAAACACACGAATGAAGTGCTAGATGTGTGCCGTTCCACTCCACATCCATTGTTCGCCTTTCTACCACTCGAAAAAAATAAGCCACACTTAGAGAAACACGCCTTGTTGCCGACCCGCGAAGAGGGCGTAAGCTATTCCAGCGCACATACGCTTTGAGCCATTGTTCCCATTTGGGAACGATCTGTATATCGTAAACCAATGATACCAGTGAGATAAAATTTATTTTTCATGTATAATTCCACCCTCTAGCCAAGCTAACATAGTTTGTTTTGTTGTTGCTGCAACACATCTAGTAGCGTCGTTTAATGGGGTAATCTTCCTCCGTTCGCATGCGTTAGTACTTTCTCGCGCTTTGCACATCGTGCAAACGCCATCCGCTTTAAAGCGCTTAAATTGATGGAACCTTTGTAAATTCCAAAGTGTATTCCGTGAACGCCTGTGTCCGTTGAGACGGCGTCGGTCAGAGTGATTGCAAACACTGGGCACAGCGACGCTACGCAAGCAAAGCGCGAGCGCTGTAGAGCCCGACGCGACCAGCGTCCGTTTGCGCATCCCGGCGGCCACCTGGCTCCGTTCCAGAGCTCGGATGGATGGACGGATGGACGGACGGACATGGACGGATGGACAGACGGACGGACGGACAGACGAACGGGCAGACGGAGAGACGGACGGACAGACGGACGGAAAGACGGAGAGACGGACGGAGGGAAAAACGGAGAGACGGACGGACGGACGGATAGACGGACGGACGGACGGACTGACAGACGGACGGACGGATAGACGGACGGACGGATAGACGGACGGACGCACGGACAGACGACGGATGGATGGACACTCGGACGGCCAGACGGACGGATGGACGGACAGACGGACGGACAGACGGATGGGTGGACGAACGGATGGACAGACGGACGGACGGACGGACGGACGCACGCATGGGCGGACGGATGGACGGACACCGGATGGACACCCGACGAACGGATGGACGAACACCGGACGGACGGACGGACGGACGGACGCCGGACAGACACCGGACGGACGTGAGCATGAGATGTTAAAGGTTTTCGCCTTAAAAGTCCACGCATCTCCACGAAGTGAATCATGACAAGTGGGCGAAGCTCTGGGTATCGTATGGGTGAGTAACCCTACATAACCCGAGTGTAAGTTATATATAATGTAATGTAGGTTGAGCGACATAAAGTGGCATAAAGGGACATAAAGAGTCGACGACAACGCGGGGTCGTAAGGTCCATAATATCTACGTTGAAGTCGTCGACTAGTATAAAGGGTTTGTGCTTGTAGGGGTTTTAGATTGCTCTCCCACAATTATGATTATATTAGTCTATTGTTAAACCTTTTTTGTGTCTTACATATGTTTCGAGTATACCGTACGTTACCCGAGCGTAGCCTCATATAATGTACATTGGTTGACATAAAGTGTCGACGACAAAGCTAGGTCCTAAGGTCCATAATGATTACGTTGTACTCGCCGACTAGTATAAAGGCTTTGTGCTTGTAGGTGTTTGACACTGCTCGGTCGCAATTATAATTGATATTAGCATATTGGTAAACCTTTTTTTTCTGTGTCTCACATCCACGCAGCTCCCCGTGACAGCCAGCGGACACGGTGGACGGACAAGTCTCGGCCCTAAGGTGCTTCGCTCCTGAAAAATTCAGCCAGCATCGTTTAGCGGACAATAATAAAAATTTAAGGACACTTTGTACATTCCAAAGTGTGTTCGGCGAAAAGCGTGTGGCCATTCCACTGATTATGCCATGTCTTTTTTTCTTTTACACTCTCAGTGGGAAAACACATGTGTGCGTGTTTTCTTTTCAATTTTATTGCGATAGCAATTATATGGACACTCTCGTCTGATTTTCGCCGTCTGTCGACGCCGTCGTTCCCCGGATTTGTATAAGTATGTGTATATATTAAAAAGGCAGAAAGAAAAATAAATCAGCAGAAAAAATTGGCCGCGTATCTGCGTGCTTCGCTGCAAATGTCGTCGAAAGACGATAGTCTTCTGCCGGCCGTACTACACTGTTTTGCCTTGCCTCAGACAGCGCTTTCTCTATGTTGAATCGGCCGCACCTGGCTGGCCTTGATAAAATAGAGGAGGCGCCGAGGCGCTGCGTGAGACATGGACGCCATCTGGCAGTGCTGTCGAGAAACATCACCTTGTGCAGAACCCAGCAGGAACATATCGTCGGCCGAGCGCTTTTTCGTGCATAGCGTCGCTTTTTGAGCGCAGCCTAAGAAACGCTGGGGTCTTCATAATTACGTATCTATGTATTTTCTTATAAAGAAACATACCAGAGACTACTTATGTATTGACGTTGCTCCTCAGACATGCGTAACATTTGCTTTTTGATCGACAATGTTCGCAAGTATGAACAAAAATACTTGTGCAAGATGGCTGGGCGCTGAGAAAGTGGTTCAACTTTGGTCGGGTGGCTGAATCGTGTGACGGGCCGACAAACAGACAAACAGACAGACAGACAGAAAGACAGACAGAAAGACAGACAGACAGACAGACCAAAATTTCTCCGTTTAAGTATCCCAAGAAAGACTATCGTCTTTAAAAAATTCCAGACCACCTGACTGGGTATTCTAACCAGCGACCCCTCGCACCGCAGCCTGCTGCGCTAGCCAACACAGCCACACGCCATTCTTTTCAGATGTGAAGCATCTTATGGCGAAGCTTAATCCGGTGGTGGTGGTGGTGGTGTGCGGCGTGACCACCCTTACTGCGCATGCGCAAACCTTTCAAAAAACTAAAAATTAAAAAAAACCTCCTCTCCCCCCCCCCTCTCTCTCTCCTCTAGGCATCCCTCTCCGCGGCAACCACACCCTCACAGCGCATGCGCCTCCTCTCCTCTCTGCCCTCCTACGCTCCCCCCCCTCTCTCCTCTAGGCATCCCTGCCCGCGGCATCCACACTCCCACTGCGCATGCGCGTCCCCCTCTCTCTCCTGTAGGCATCCCGCGGCGTCCACAATCTCACTGCGCATGCGCGTCCCCCCTCTCTCTCCTCTCCTACACTCCCCCCTCTCTCGCCTCGTGACGCCGACGCAGGCAGCGTCTGCTAGCGAGTTTCTTGGTTGAAAAAACCGACTGCTCGCGCTGCACTACCGTTCACTGGCCACCCCGTATATGTGGCAATGGATCTTGACCTGCAAGGTGGTGCCGGTGGGAGATTTCTCCTGTGCGCTGTTGGACAATAAAAATTCGCAGCGTGGGCGTTAACTAAAAGCGGACTGCGGGTCTCTGTGTCCAGTCGGAGTCTTCTGTCTCTCATTGCCCATTAGCAGCGATTGGCATGTTCCAGTAGGAAACACCGCTACATCACTGCGTGCTTTGCGCCTCCCCAGTTTTCTCTCCTGCGCAACGCTGCGATGAGCATCAGCGTCAACGCCACCGCCAATGTAAGCGTTAGCGCCCGCTGCTTCACATCTACACATGGTTCCCTTTAGCGGGAGATGGTGTAATTTTTTTATTGTACAGCCACACGCCATACTCCTGCCAGCTATAGAACGGCGAGCTATTCATACGCACCATTTGCCACTGGCGGTACACAGATCTCGGAACCGCTTGAGCGTGTTTTCTATCACGTAACGCTTTTACAGTTTCTTACAAATTAAAAACTGCCTTTGAGATGCGCACGAAAATGTGGCTCCCTTCTGTACCACTCATGATGTAGAAGGAAAAAAAATTGGCCGCGTATCTGCGTGCTTCGCTGCAAATGTCGTCGAAAGACGATAGTCTTGTGCCGACTGCACTGCATGAGCGGCATGAGTACCACAATTTAATAGCTGGGCTAGCCGCTGGGCTCGTTTTTCGGATGTTTTCCGGGCACGCTTAGACGGACGCCGGCGTTTCTCCGCTGAAATTTGGTCTTCGGTCTTTTCTCTGCGTTCTCTGATCATGTCTTGTAGAGTGGGTCGTATTCCATCAAGCGGCCATATATGTTTTGCCTTGCCTGAGACAGCGCTGTTCTACGATGAATCAGACGCATCTGGCTGGCATTTATAAAACAGAAGAGGACGCCATCTACAGCGCTACCGGGGAACATCGGCTTTTGTTGAACTATGCTGCTGCCAGGTGGCAGCACCACAGCGTCGAAGTTAAATGTACACAGCGGCGCATTTTCAGCGCCGCGTAATAAACACTAGGATCTTTATAATTACGTATCTATAGATTTTGTTTTAAAGGAACGCTGTGAATAGTACTAAGGTATTGATGTTGTGCCTCAGGCATGCGTAATATTTGATTTTTAATTGCCCCTGCACTACCGTATGAACACATGCCCCTCGGTGAAGATTGGAGGTCGTAAGGCAGGGGGTTAAACTTTGGCCAGCTAGCTGAATCGTGCGATGTGCCGACAAACAGAGAAACAGACAGACAGACAGACCAAAATTTCTCCGTTTAGGTATCCCAAGAAAGACTATCGTCTTTAAAAAAAGAACACCGGGCACAGTTGGCGTCAGACGCTACCGCGTGGCAGGAGACGCAGGGGGGTCATTCCACGTGCCGCAGTTTAAAAGAAAAAGAAGTATCAAACAGCATCGAAAAGTCATATAATCATATAATCAATCCTTATGCCAATCCACCTGAGTGGGTAAAGAGCCATGTCAGAGGCAACAACAACAGCGTCGGCTTCTGCATTGTGGACACTCGCAGCGCGTTGCTCAAATACAAACACGTAACAACTGCGACAGTTTTTTAGTTCCCGCTTGTCCTGCATATACCTATGCGTCCTTTTCGAGCGTCCTTCTTTATGCTGAGGCGGCGCGTTGCAAGTATCGAGCTGGTTGTCGTTCTTTGTGTAATAAACTAATTTCTTGCTATTGCATTCATTGCTTCGCCCTAGTGGCGAAACTGAGTTTTTTACCGCGAATCGCAGCGAGACACGAGAGCCATCTTCCTCCGTTCGCATGCGTTAGTATTTTCTCGCGCTTTGCGCATCGTGCAAACTCCATCCGCGTTCCAGCTCTTAAATTGACGGACCCTTTGCAAATTCGAAAGTAAATTCCGTGAACGCTTGGGTCCATTGAGACGACGTCGGTCAGAATGATTGCCGGCGGCACCTGGCTCCGTGCAAGAGCTCGGATGGACGGACGTCGGACGGACACCGGACGGACGTGAGCATGAGACATTAAATGATTTCGCCTTAAAGATTACAGCATCTGCCGCTAAAGAGAACCATGTGTAGATGCGAAGCAGCGGGCGCTAACGCTTACACTGGCGGCGGCGTTGACGCTGGCGCTCATCGCAGCGTTGCGCAGGAGAGAAAACTGGGCAGGCGCAAAACATGCAGTGATGGACCGGTGTTTCCTACTGGACTATCCCAATCGCTGCTAATGGGCAATGAGAGACAGAATACTCGGACTGGACACAGTGACCTGCAGTCGGCTTTTTAGTTACCGCGCACGCTGCGAATTTTTATCGTTCGACAACGCACAGGAGAAATCTCCCACAGGTACTACCTTGCAGGTCAAGATCCAGTGCCATATATACGGGGTGGCCAGTGAACGGTTGTGCAGCGTGAGCGGTTGGTTTTTTAAATGCGAAGCATTTCTTAGCGAACTTCGGCGACTTTGAGCGTATCTATCTATCTATCTATCTATCTATCTATCTATCTATCTATCTATCTATCTATCTATCTATCTATCTATCTATCTATCTATCTATCTATCTATCTATCTATCTATCTATCTATCTAGGCGCCTACGACTTTGTGCTCTCCTGGCAGTATCGTTAATGGGATTTATACCAAATTTGGTATGACATAACATGACTGTATGACAAATATAAATGGCTGGTCATATCATGAAAATTATGAATAACTTGTCATGAAAAGTATGATTTACATGCCACGCTCATGGCGCGCTCGGGGCCGTTTCGTTAGCTTGACATACACCAAATTTGGTATTGAGTGACATGACTGTATGACGAACATAAATGACAAGTGGTAATATGGAAATCATGACATGTGCGACATCACTTGTATGCCACGCTCATGGCGCGCTCGCGGCCGTTTCGTTACTTTGATATACACCGAATTTGGTATTGAGTGACATGACTCTATGACGAACATAAATGACAAGTGGTAATATAGAAATCATGACTTCTCATGTGCAACATGACTTGCATGCCACGCTCATGGCGTGCTCGCGGCCGTTTCGTTCGCTTGATATACACCAAATTTGGTATTGAGTGACATGACTGTATGACGAACATAATGACAAGCCGTCTTATGGAAATCATGACATGTCATGAGCGACATGACTTGCATTCCACGCTCATGGCGCGCTCGCAGCCGTTTCGTTAGCTTTATATACACCAAATTTGGTATTTAGTGACATGACTCTATGACGAACATAAATGACAAGTGGTAATATGGAAATATTGGCATGCATGTCATCTACAATGCCATTTACATGCCACGCTCATGGTGCGCTTGCGTCCAGTTCGCTAGCTTGACATACACCAAAATTGGTATATCGCGACGTGACTGTATGACGAACACAAATGACAGGTCGTAACATGTAAAACATGACATGCAAATTATGTAAAGCATGATTTGCCCCTTCCCTGGCTGCTTCGCTATATATGGATTCCCACAGTGCGTGGGATCTGCCGGATTTTTTCGACCAAGAAACTCGCTGGCAGACGCTGCCTGCGTCGGCGTCGCGAGGCGAGAGAGGGGGGAGCTTAGGAGAGGGAGATAGAGGGGAAAACGCGGATGCCCAGTGGCGGTGTGGTCGCCGCTGTGAGGGATGCCTGGAGGAGAGAGGGGGAGCGTAGGAGGGTAGAGAGCTAGGGGACGCTCAGTGAGGGTGTGGCTTCCGCGGGGAGGGATGCCTAGAGGAGAGAGGTGGAGAAGAGGTCTTTATTTTATTTTTTTAATGGGTTAGCGCATGCTCAGTAGGGGTGTGGGCGGACAGACGGATGGACGCCGGATGGACACCGAACGGACGGACGGACACCGGAAGGACACCGGACGGACACTGGACGGACGTGAGCATGAGACATTAAAGGATTTCGGCTTAAAAAGAATCAAAAAAGGGTCACGATACCATGACTCTTTTTGGGTATCATTTCATCCCTTTTGAATGGTAGACGCAGAGAAAGAGCGTTCACTGTTAGCAAAAAAACGTACATTTACAAGGGCTGGCTACGGGACCGAAGCCGTACAAACGCCGTTAGCGCCCCATCCTGTAGCGCGCCGCAACGGTTCCCCTAGCAATCACCCAACCGAATTTCATTAGGGGACATGATAAGTAGTTTTGTTTACTGTGATTGGTATTTGGTCAATGCGGTTCTATTCTACAATTTATAAGCAACCGTACCACAGCGATTTTGCTGTCGCAGCATTAAAACTTCTAACGCACTACTTCTTTGCTCGGAATCCGCGAGGCGCCCGCACGTTGCCATCGCGCTCAAGAACACTGACGCGCGCAACACCACGCGCACTTCTTGCGGCGGCGGCGGCTTTGTGCTGGTGGATTGGATACCTTCGTGCGCTTTGGCTACTAGGTCCAGCCGTGCAGCGTCGACATCCTGGCAAGCTCGACGGCTCTTGTAAAAGCACTGTACGGTAAGTTCCTATAACTTCATTTTTTTGTGGTGTCGGGGAGTTGCATATCCACAGATCACGGACCCACTACATTCCCGTGCGCCCGCCTTTCAATATGGCGTGCCTCTTTGCTACGGCTCACGTTCAACAAGGTTCTGCGCAAAAAGAAACACGGACAAGAAGGGAATGAGATCGCGCCCGTCCTCGTTCTCTTCGTGTACGTGTTTCATTTGCGTGGCACCTTGTTTAACGATGTACGGTCGACTCGCCCAGCAACATGCATTATTTCAGGCTAATGTTGTGCGAGTTGTTTTGGCGACGTTCAGCCGTCGTTCTTGGTGTTAATGTAGCTGCACCGCAGAGCTTGCTGTATAGTTTAAGCTGCATGACTGGTCGCCCAGGGAACGTCGTTGCCGAATCGTGCGGCGGTGCTTGTTACTTCGTTTAACCGTGGTGA